>JAVTVY010024821.1:0-84274 GCA_036873755.1 Hanleya hanleyi | reverse complement strand
CCCCCCTCCCATATGCAAAAATTTAACTCTGCACACGGTGCTAAAAATCCTGATTTATAAACCCCCCTTCCCCCTCGCTGCGAATGTAACACTTGAATGCCTTCCAAGATGGACTTCTCTGATTCCTTGAACTCTGGTTTACCTTACTCTGCTATGCAAACTAGGTACAAAATACATGATACATCTGAGAACCATTAATTTGTTGATATCCACTGAGGTACCCATGATTTACCTGCTCATCCAATCACTGTGTAGGTTGTATAGCCTGAACTCAAATTAAGGCTCACAAAGTGAAAGGGCCAAGCTGTAACGTCAAAGTCATCGGTATGTAAATTTTGGAAAAATTCAAGTTTATATCATAATATTTGGATATGAACAAGGGACTTGAAATATGATGTTATGATACAATATCTCCACACATCAATTTTTATTAAAATGGCGGTTACGGTATTACAGACAAAATATTGATTGCTGTATTATCTCATCTTGGGCTGTCCGTAATACAGGTCAGTGGTCTGGGTACTCTGTGCAAGAGAGACTGGCTGAGAAGTAAAAACTGAAAAAGCCAGCAATTCAAAAATAAGTTTTAATCAACAAATGAAGAATAACAATATTCACAACAATAAAAGAATAAAGGAAGAAATAAAATCATGAAAATATTTTTCCAGTTGATGAGACTAGTGGAGGCCAAAAAGCACTTGCGCTGAATAATGCAATTTGATTACATCAGACCTGACCGAAGCAAATCAAGTAGAAGTGTGTAACATTAGATTAGCTAGACGGTACTCATCAAAGCACCCACATCACTAGATGCTTGCACAGTCTCTTCTCATGAAAGACGAGATGCAGAGTTATCATGCAAGGGATCATGGGTGACTAATTATGTACATTTCATAGGCTGAGTATTTAAAATCCAGCATCAGCTCATCTCTTGTGATGCATCACTTGATTTTTGTTTTGGGTCTGCATTAACACAAGGAAGTTTACTGCGCAACTACTTCATGTGTTACAAGCAGGGAGGTGGTGGCCAATGTATTCTAGCTAGTCTAATCTATGGTTAGGGAGCTTCTTGAAATTACGGCATACTAGTCTAGGAACTGGCATAAGGCATTCCAAACAGTGTGGCATGGTGCGCCAAACTGGAACTCCTAGGCATCCATTTTCTTACTCAACAAAGAAAGGATGTCATAGGGCTTGCCATGCAATACCACAGAGGGAATGGCAGGGAATGGCATATTCCATTCTAATTGGAACTCCTATCCATGCTGATCAGAACACTACACCATGTACACTGGGCATAGTGTATCCCATTCGGATAACCCGCATATGCCATTTCTTTCAAGGAACTCCTGCCCTAATTTCAAGAAGCTCCCTTACCGACTTCTAGTTGATTTGCTTCTGAATATATGCCGATAAGACTAGACTTCCTGGTGTTGGAATACCAAGATTACTAAATTATTTACATATTACATGTTAAAGATGCCACCCTTTGTTATTAATATGTACAAAATTGTTCCTGTGTACACTGTCTTTGACGTCCTGATCCAATTACATTTTAAAATATACACAAAAAGACAGCACTAAAGTTTACAAATTTGGTCCAGATTGGGTCTGATCTCATTCTGTAAAATCTTCCTTTTGCCAAATAGACAAATAGAACAAGGGAGACGATAGCACTGAAATGTCCTCCTTGGGAGGTTCGAATGATCATGAAGAGATGATGTATATTGCCGCATCCATAGTCAGCAATAACGTGAAGGGGGAAAACGCATGATCCAGATGATGTGATGAATCCATGGCTGTTCCTGATATTATCTTCGCCATTCCACGCTCCAGTGGTCATCAAGCATGAGTTTTACCAGGAATGTGTTTCAGTTCTGAGTAGTTCCCTGCACCGCTCTTCCTGCGCTTAAAGGTATATGAAGAAGCACTGTTTGCCATTGCATGTAAACATTTTCACCTCTAATGCAGTTGTCAAAATATGTGTTCAAAGATGTAATCAGTCTCAAAATTGGTTCCCGGGAGTAAAAAGGAATAGGACCCAATGTCGTGATATGACTGAAATTTTGTTGAAAGCAACGTTAAATCTCATTCACTCACTCACTCAAAATTGGAGAACTTTTTCAACTCTCACCTGCGCTGTTTTCAGCTTCGAAGTATGCTAAGGCATCACTGCTTTCATATTGGACAACAGGTCAACATGAATACACAGTAAAAGCAAGAATATCAGTCAGAGAAATTGGGAAAAATTCCCTCTGCTTTGACGAACTTCAGTCTCGCCATAGCATGCACACCCACAACATCTGGAATAGCGATGATGTCAGTTATACAATACTCCACATTATGATGTCGTCCAACAAGCATTGATGATGCCAACTTGCAATTGTGACATTGCAATGTTGACATCCAAGCCACACAGTGTGCTCTGCTGTGGCATGCCATTTGATTTTCTTCATCATTTTCTCCTGTTCTCTCATGAACACGAGTCACAAGTTGAGATTGATGTGCTCAGCTTCATTCTGTACCTGTTGTAACATATGTCAATCTCGCCGAGTTTCAGAAAACATTTTGAGGCTGATTACATCTTTAACGTTAAGAATTTTAGCATGGTCTGCGAAAATACTAACACCTAATTTCTGTCAGTTTTGTCATCACATTTCCTCTAGCATTGTCTAGGGAGCTGCTGAGTCAAATCTGTTGATCACTCCTCGATTCTGTTTTGTGTGAGTGATGCGAGACTAATCACTCTCGTTAAAACTGAGTGACTGAAGCAGGAGCTACATGTACCTAGAGCATGAAATGCCTGTCTGGTCAGGAACTCCGGATAATTTGACGAATGATTTATTCATGTGGAAGTACCAGTCCAACATTGGTTAAGGGAGGTTTCCATTTCTTGTCTTTGTCCTGCAGAAAGCGTTTATATGTCAGCTTATTTCCTACTGCACCTCTAAAACTTTTCCTCTCTAAATACATACCTGAAATCAAGGAAAATAAATATATTCCATAAAATCAATATGATATTCAGACCATTTGACAGATCATGGAAAAACTGAAACAGTTTTTAGTGCCGCATCAACCCTATTCATTGCCTGCAGCAAAAAAAAAAAGGAACCCCCCCTTTTTTTTAACCCCCCCCCCCCTCTTAAAGTGATCGTAAACCCTCAAGTAAAGTTTCCATCAAATGAAAGCCCATTGCGAACACTGTCGGAAAATATTTATTGTAATTCTTTTACAATTTTATTACATAGAGTAAACTGCAAATAAAGCATGGTATTCTATGGTGGTCTGTTGCAGTCATATCTAGGTCCAGTGACGTCACACTGCCTTGTTACATATATTTCAAACTGTGTATGCACTAACCAATGCTTCATTCAAGCTTAAGGTGGGCATACTTTGAGTTTCAACTGTGCAAATGTGCATGTTTCACCAAAATCGGAGAAATACAAGATTCAAATTGACTTGACACTTATATTACCATCTCCCAGATTTTGGTGAAACATGCACATTGGAACAGTGAATCTGTGTGGTATACACACCTTAAGCTTGAATCAAGCATTGGAAAGTGCATACAAAGTTTGAAATATATGTATTAAGGCAGTGTGACGTCACTGGACCTAGATACGATTGCAACAGACCACCATAGAATACCATGCTTTATTTGCAGTTTACTCTGTGTAATTAAATCGTAAAAAATTACAATAAATATTTTCCCACACTGTTTGCAACGGTCTTTCATTTGATTGAAACTTTACTTGAGGGTTTATGATCACTTTAAAGTTTCGCCAAAATAATGCTCTCAGACACCGAGTCCGTGTCTTGTTTTATTTTGCGGAAATAGTATTGTTGAAGGCTGACTGACTTCATGTAAACTCAAGGAACATTGTTGGTTTCATGGAAATTGTTATAACCTACTGCATTTGGTGTATAGGAAAAGTTGAATATATTTGGGTTGTGCGAAAGATAAAAAAGATAGAAATAAAAAGGCCTCCTTCCCTCAACATTTTTTTCTTAAAGGTGGAAGGTATTCAAATTCTCCTTTTCTACATTTTATATAGGTTGAATAATGATAGAAATACCAGTAGTAGAGGGAGAGAGAATTAAAGTTGAACGCTACGTTAAACTTTAATTCTCTCTCTCTCTCTCTATCTACTTCACTTGGTTTAATTTGGATGATCTTGTCTGTCAGAATGTTTTCAAAAGTTAGTACCCCTAGCCCAGCTGAATTCAGATTTGCAAAACGTCATCGCTTATCTTTCCTTGATTGTGACGTCACGTCGGACCAGCTGCCCAGAGATTGAACGCTACAAGTATTGATGTCCGGCTACGTAGTCTGCTGTGACGTCACAAACCAGCGTCAAAGAAGGGCAGATAAGTGATGTGGATTTCATTTCTATTATTAACTAGCCCATGAAGAATGTATAAAGGAAAATATGAAAACCTTTGCATTTCACCTTTGAAGTCCCTGTGAAGCTGGAGATTAATTACTTGCGGAAGTACACATTGAAGAAATAGCAAACAAGCATAATAAATGGACTTCATCAGGGGTCGAAATTATACCACCTGCCCGGGACAACCAAAAATCAGCATGGGCAAGTGTTTCTTGTCCCTTCACCTGTCCATGGGCAACCCAGCTTTTTCGTCGGCCAACACACATCATGTTAGAAGGGACAGGTTGAAACTGCCATGGGCAAGCAAGTTTTAACATTTCACTTGCCTGAATGGAAAGCTAAAAATAATTATTATTTCGAACCCTGTCAATATATGATGTATATTGAAGGACTGAAACAATAGCTCAATGGCTTGGAGGATTTGGTTCCCAATGATGGATTTCAGAGTAATCCAGGAGACGGTTGTCTTTCGTGTAACCTTCTAGTGTTCAGGCCGGTAATGAGATGCGAACTGTCCCAGACTCACTTTGAACCCAGAAACTCTTCTTCTTTGTTTTGTGACACTAGATTTTAGCTTCTAAATAAATGCTAGACTAACTGTGATGTTGCGAGTCCAGTATAAAATACAGACAACCTGACCACTGCGACAAAAGACAAGTCTGTATTCAACTGACCTAGATCTGACCTAGGAGGAACTGTTATACTTTTGCTCCAATCTGGTTCTTCAAGCGATAACAAATCTCTGATACTTTTGGATATAACCTGAAATTATAAAGAATAGAGAATGAAGTTCCGTTGAAAAACAAGTTTCCAAGTTAGACTATCTGTTCAGTAACAATTATTAAAAATTGAATAAAGCACAATACATATGTACAATCCAGAAAATAGGTAAAAGGCAATAGGGAACAATCCTCACAATTGTCCACAGATTGACCTGTGTGATATATTAGTTACCTGCATACCAGTAACTATATGATAATAATTTCACCTGACTGTAGGCTAGCTATAGCTTGTAAAATATCTCCTTCGAATGTACCACTCACTGTGACATGATCAAAATCACGGATGCCAATTTTGGGTAACACGGATGCTTCCAGATGTATCAACCTCCTTCCATCTATCAGATTAGATACTATACAGTTCTGAAACAGATAATTAAAAAACAAATATTACATGAAGCTATAAATAACCTATCAGGTGACTGACAAATGACACTAATCGATCTTGTTAAAATAAGCATCAACTCTGTGTCGATGTACCGGGTTTGATATCTACATTGATCAGAAAATCACCGGACAACCATATATAGCTTCCATTCACAAGCTGAAAATCTCCCATTTTCGGGTGATGTTGTTGACATAGACCTACCTAGTTCAAATCACGATCGATGCACTTGAAACTGAGAAGAACTGAATGACCTATAATCAGTTGCGTGACACAATTCAATTCTTTATTAGCACAGATATGCTGAGATACAGATAAAGGCACTAACAAACAAAACAACAAAATAGTTATCATCGTGACGAGAGAACAATAAGCTGCAGAATACACATTATGTTATCCTCAATACGAGTATATACATAAGAGGATGAAATAATGCACATGAGACCTGTCTACAGCATAAAAGAACATAATGCTACTCCCCATTCGGGCCTTGCCCATAATTGTTAAACTGACATTAACGCATTATTAGTCACCCTCGAAACATAAAAATCATGTACTGTCGCTAAGCTTCACCTATAATCATGTTTGCCGATTCAGTAGAGTGATTAAATTTAAGCTATTATAAGATCAGCTAATATTCTGATAACATGCTTAGCCAAAATTAATACATGATGAGAATACGGATGGAAAAGTATTTTTAATCTTGAGAGTTATCTCCCCATAGTCATAGACATAAGCTTGTGCAAGATCAATTCTACTGATCTGGACAACAAAACGTATTAAGTACGGTATATCTGCATATCCTACACGATAATCTGGGAATCCTATTTCTTCGATCCAGTCTGCAACTTGTTCAGTCGTCCAGTACAAGGCTTCGGGGACCCGAGCGTCTTTGAAGTCTTCAACAGTCGACTCCATCTTGTTTGATGTTGCCATGCTCATGATCATCCTCGTGTCATGTCGCTGCGACTACTAGCTTCTTTTACACTTTTGGTCGTGGACCCTCGCTTGTTGGGAATGATGCACGTCAGCACGCATTCACACTGTCATGAAGATCTGTCTGCAATTCACTATTCATAACCTGAACTAAAACATGACGGCGTATTCGACTGAAATTTTTTGAATTCGACTGAAAAAACGGAAACTCGGTAGGTTATTTGTTGATAGCTCGCTTATTACTCGTTCGATTCTGACAATGTAAAGTTTCCGGAGTAGCTGAAGAGATTCTCTTTTCAAAAATATATAGTTTGATGACAATTTTTGCATTTATTTTTGAGATAGATATCAACTGAAAACATCGTGTAGACTTCGCTGAAATTTTTTCTGGACCGACCGACATGCGGTTTTTCTTGTCCGGAAAATTATTGCGTGAACTGACTGAAATACTTTTAGGTTTCCGGAATGCTCTACTATTATACGAATAAAATGATATAAAATATATGCATGTACCTTCTACCGTTTTCCGTAAAAGGGTTCGCTGAAAAAAAACGATTGAAAATCACAACATTTTCAGCTGAATCTGTCGTAAAACGGATTAGTGAACCGAGTTAAAAACTCAGATTTGGAGACGGACTTCAGAAGATTCCGAAAATGCGGAATAAGGATCGCGGGTAAGTTTATTGGAAGATTGGTTATGTCGGTAGATCATAAGTGTCGATTGAGACAATTAAGAACTTAGCAGAAAATAACATGCCGGCAGAATCCTACAAGCAATTAGTTTGTGACACAGAAATAGATGGTCAGTATCAAGGAGTCCTTAACGCTAGGGATTATATTCAGGTAAAAAATATTCATGATAAAATTAAGTCTCAGAAACGTTTGGGAAGGGATGATTTGTATAATTACGTTCAAATTGCCAATCATTTACATGGTTTTATTTCAGATACTATGATCTTCTCGGATTTTGTAAGTTGTGTTGGTTTACCGGAGATGTTTAGTGAGTTTAGTAAGTTGTTAAGGGCTAAGACTGTTGACGATGTTCATTTAGTGTATGATACCACCTTCCAGCTTGGTGATTTTTATGTTTCTCCGCTTGTTTTTCGGCACAATTTGTTGACTGGCCATCCAATCATTCCACTGGCATTTTTGATTCATGACAGAAAATTCAAAAAGCACCACGAATTTTTCTTTCGGTATATTAGTGAAAAAGTTCCACTTCTGAAGAAAGCGAAATTACCCTTTGTTACTGACCGTGAAACTGGAATTACTAATGCAATTTTGAACATATTTCCAAACCTCACCGTTCTACATTGTTGGAATCATTTGAAGCGTGACTTCAAAGTTTGGCTCAAAAATCACGGTGCTTCTTCTGATGCTTCTGTGTATGTAAACGATCTGAATACTATGTTGGCAACTGAAAACGAAGCAGATTTTCTTTCCGTATCGGAACAGATAACACGGAAATGGTCTCAAGGGGTAGTAGATTATTTCAATTCTCAACTAAAACCGGATATTCTTCAATTTTCTGGCAGTTGGCTTATAGACAGATTTCCTGGTTTATTTGATCCTTATTCCGGTATCACTAATAACTCTTCAGAAAGTATGAACACAGTTTTGAAACGGTTGAATGATTGGAAAGAAGCGCCAGTTGATGCATTTGCTCTTAGTTTGTACTACCTTCAGAATTACTATTATCGTGAAATTTTGCGTGGATTTTCGGGCATTGGTAATTATCCTCTTTTGTCAGAGTATCAGCACGCTAGAGTTCCAAGGGATGAATTGGTTTTACCTAATCACGTCATATTTCCTGGTGACATTGTAGATTCTTTGAAACAAGATGCACATCCTTTGGCATCACTTAGTAATGTTAGTGAATCGAATCCTGAGGTAGTTGCTGCAGAACAAAGTTATTAGTCGTTTTTGTTCGTGTGGTAAGCCTGATTGTTTTGAAGACATGGTAGGTTGAGACGGGAAAGATGGTAGGAAAAGGTGTACTGTTTGGAAACATTTGTCTTGTGCTCAGCCAAATGACAATTCTACTGATTGGTTTTGTGACAGACATACTCAGTAGACAAAGAGATTATTTCTTTTATGTTACTCCTTTGTTGTTTTTTGGGATTTCCGGAACAAAGGACCAATTAGTGTGTGAACAGTGTTCCAAAATCATTTTTTTTACTTGTCAAAATTGTTTTTACTTCATTTTATAAATTAAATGTATTATCAATTAGTAAATTTATATTAATAAAAAATCCAAGAAGAAAAATTACTGAGAACAAAATATGTATATTCCTGGTCAGTTTTCATTTCGATTTATAAAAATATATGTATTTAAAATTAATGGTCAATTCAATATTTTCACTATTTCCATTTACATTTAAGTTATTATATGACAAACAATCAATTATTTGAAAAATAGGATATTTTTTGTGCAAGCTATGCTTTTAAAATTTAATTCGACACTTATGACCTACCGACATAACCAATCTTCCAATAAACTTACCCGCGATCCTCATTCCGGATTTTCGGAATCTTCTGAAGTCCGTCTCCAAATCCGAGTTTTTAACTCGGTTCACTAATCCGTTTTACGGCAGATTCAGCTGAAAATGTTGTGATTTCCAATCGGGTTTTTTCAGCGAACCCTTTTACGGAAAACGGTAGAAGGTACATGCATATATTTCATATCATTTTATTCGTATAATAGTAGAGCATTCCGGAAACCTAAAAGTATTTCAGTCAGTTCACGCAATAATTTTCCGGACAAGAAAAACCGCATGTCGGTCGGTCCAGAAAAAATTTCAGCGAAGTCTACACGATTTTTTCAGTTGATATCTATCTCAAAAATAAATGCAAAAATTGTCATCAAACTATATATTTTTGAAAAGAGAATCTCTTCAGCTACTCCGGAAACTTTACATTGTCAGAATCGAACGAGTATTAAGCGAGCTATCAACAAATAACCTACCGAGTTTCCGTTTTTTCAGTCGAATTCAAAAAATTTCAGTCGATTATCTGATCCCCAGATCGATCTGTCAACCGCTGTCAAAGTAGTGGAACTCTTTTGGGTAGGAGGTAAATAAAGGAAGAAGTGAAAGGAAAACAGAAGACACATGCTTGCATCATTTTTGTGCGTAAGTTGTGTTTATGGAAATGTTAGCAACATCTGTTTTATCAACAAATTATCGATGATTTTCAGTTCTTCGTATTATTCATCCAGTGTGGTATTTGGGTAAATTTGTTCAAATGAAGAACTCTTTCAGCTAGCCAAGTTTACAGCATGGCTGTGAACTTGGGCCGGCTAGCCACATAGCATAGGCCTATGATATAAATGCAACTCAGTGTACCGTAGCCACGACTGAGTTGCACATCGTTACTTGGACAGACATCAGTAGCGTCCTTTTCTTCGTTGCCAAACATGACCAAAATGTACAATGACTATGGCATTTAACGGGTTGTAAACATGTCAAATATACTTCTCTCCCCCAACACAAAGTATCTGGCTCATTCCTGCAGCGCAAGTAGGGGCCTACACATGTCACTATCCTCCTATCATGTTCAATTGTTGAAAATGACCTAAGTGCAAGAAATGCTCCAATGTGCATGCACCGCTAACAGGCCATGACATTTGAGATCATTGCGTAACCCCAAAAAGGGTTACGGCTACTGCAGTTGCGTAACCTGTGGGTTAGGTTACGTCAAACTTGACCGCGTAACCCAAAGGTTACGTGAAAAGGTTACGCAGAATTTAACAAAATGCTGTATGTCATCAATGTAAGCAACCACCAGAACCTGGGTTAAATGGACTATGTCAGTGTCACCACTTTATGGACTCTGCTTAATTTCATTCAAGATTCCTGTTTTGGTCCTTACAAGAAATAAAAAAAAGTTTTATAATTATAATAAAACACTATTCTTTATTATTTAATCATTTTGGTCCAGGCATTTAGCAATATTTCAACCACAATCTGAATATAGTTTGTGAGATGTGGGTGAATACTTGCAGAGGTCAGTCTTTGGAGGTTGACAAATTACGAAAGTATAAAAACGAAAACTGGACTCCGCATAATCTCCTGTCATGTACGTCGTCGTCAATGAACTACAGTTTTCTTTGGGAATTTTAACTTTAGAACATAGCCGGTAGTTTTATTTCAAAGTGTATCTCACTACTATCAGCGAAGAAAACCACATGGTAAATTTGTGCTCATATTCCCGTCGTCCCGCCAACTGAAACTGAAAGCACATGGAGTTTGACGTGTCTATGTAGTCTCTTGCTCAAGTTCATGTTGAGACGGTAGAGTTGCACTTCACAGGTTGTACAAGTTTCCCGTCAATCAGCGACCAATGGGAGCGCTTGATTTGGTGTTGGCCAATCTTCTGTTGTAAGGCACGTGTCGCAGACTGTGTTCGCCCTATGACTGTAGTCGAGATCCTGTCGTTATATCGTGATCTGCGCATGTCTCACACCTGAGTTCAGTTCCGTTTCCTGTATCAAGCGTGTTAGATATCTTCGCCAAGCGAAGAAAACAAGAATTTTTGTTGATAACATGTTACAAATCGCACGCCTAGCAGCCTTCAGTGGCAGCGATCACTCACCCTTCTTTACAAGGATCAAGACAATACCAATGACAGAAAAACGAGTGCAACTCACGAGTCGCGTAACCGATTTTCCGTTCGCGGGAATTTGATTTTGCGTAACCGATACGCGAACGAAACGATCGTTCGCGTCAAATGTCGTGGCCTGGCTAATAACGCAAACACTTATCGATATGCCGTATAGAAGAAGGAACTAATTCATGGATCTTTCTGAAATTTGGTACAAATTTTGTGCAAGATACCTTTTTTGGTCCAATTCGAAAAACCAAGTTATGCTTTAAATTGATAATATCACAAGAGTTGGCGGATCAAATGGTGGGGCATATTCTATATATTGAGTATAGAGAATATCCCTACCTTCACCTTCTGTATCAAGGAGTTCAAATGATTCCGAATTAAATGTATTTCTTCAAATTTTAAATCAGTTTACTTTAGTCTGTGCCGTTGCAAGTGAACTGCCCCATCGTTTCGTCTGCCGACGGGTCGGCTAGTACACGAGAGGACGTCACTCTTGTGATGCAACGTCACAACTCGACAACTGTAGACTACTGCATGTTCGATCCAAGGGAGATAATTAGGATTCAGACACTTTCAAATTTTCAACATTACTGCATGGATCCCTTCAGTATTAAGTTGTGTACCATCTTACTATTTTCGAGCATGGTATCTTGAAAGAGATGTCTCAAACTAGCCCAGAAGCAAACAGAACAGAATTAGCATTCGTTCCTAATTATAAAATCTTTAAGGTATGTTTCATAGCTCATGCCAAAGCGTCAAAGAGATTTGTCTTCACTTCCATTACCTAGTGATGACAGGTGCAAAAAAGAAATACTACAAAACGAAGTCGAAGGATCCTCCAGACATTCACTCTCAGACTAACTTTGTTCATTTCACTTGTACTATAAGAACTGACATTAAGTACAGTTTCTTAAAATCTTGAAACTCCTGAAACTTATAAAGATAATATCTTGGTGTTTTCCTGTGTCCCTTTTTCGCTCAAATTCGAAATTTTGCAAACAAAATTACAAATCAATCATATGTTCTTAGTAACAATGGACAAAAAGATCCTCTTGTCATTAGCTTACAATTATCGAACAACGGTGGGCGCCAAGATCCTTCAGGATCTCTCGTTTGTGAAATCAGATCTACTGCTGGAAGAAAAGCCTCCCGATGTACAGGGTGCAATCTCGTGTTATTTGACGGGTCAGACTTGGAAATTGTGTGATATGTATGCAGTAGGTATTTGTCTTTTGAATTATCAAGATGACTTGTCAGGGAAATTCTTTATTTTTTCAACTTGGGCCAGTTTTCCCGCTCATGTGTTGGCGGTGGTAGTTAGAGCCATATGGCCCATGCAGCATAGTGGTCTTGGACTACATGTATGCAATTTAATACAAAGGAAGCATGACTGAATGACGGAACGAATGAAGACATGATGAACACTTGGCTATGCTACTGACATCACTGCAAAGCCCTTGCTCGGGATGCAAAATAGATGGTGACACTGAGGTCAACAATCATGGATCTTAATCAAATACTGACTCCCTTGAATGTGGGTTGGTTGTGGGTCAAAATTTCAATGTAAACAGTTGTATTGAACGCAGATAAAGCATTGTGGATCAATCAGAGTATTTGTATGGCTCTACTCCATGTTTTGGACGAGTTAACACATTTTCGGATGAGCCGACTCTTGATGAATTGGTCATTGGATGAGTTGACATGTCAGGAGTTTTGGGGTGAATTGTATATGAGCTGGGACCTAGGATAGAAAGGATCAGACTAAGTTTTGTAATTTGTTTTTTTTTTCTATTTTCAGTTGATACATATACAAGTAAAAAGCTGGTTCAGCGAGAGATTAGAGAATCATGGAGTTCCATCCAGTTATTATGGCTGCTGGTAGAGGATCACGTATGACTGACCTCACGTCTAAATGTCCCAAAGCTCTGCTGCCAGTGGGTAACATGCCAGTCATCTGTTATCCCATAAACATGCTGGAAAAGGCTGGTTTTGAAGGTATCCCAGTGCTAGTGTACTTATTGTGTTCCTGACTAAAAGTCAGATTTATGTATTTATGTATAGTTTCAACAATTACTGTTATCATTTGCTACTTTGAGTAGATAAATAAATCTGCCAATGTATGGCTATGGTGTATCCTGACCAATAACTGATTTCAAATCTTTTTTAAACAACTTTTCCAAAATAACATATATGCCAAAATAATAATAAAAAATTGCCTACTGTCCAACCTACCCATCTATTGTTGAAGCTTGTTACCTCAAACAGAACTATTATGATAGGTGGCCTCATTTGAAATGCCCTTGATGGATCAGAGCACCAGTTGTTTTCAAAATTGATAAATAAATCTAAGACATAATTGACCTCAAATAAATTTTGAGTTCAGGGGGTTTTCTTAACAGTTTTTTAAACAGAAAAATAATTTTTACACTTTTATTGAAATTCAGTTTTCCATTAAATTTTTCTTAAGTCCATATTTGAACGAATTAAGTGCCAGGCAATGTGTCATATATTTCATCACCTTCCGGTTGCTTGAAGTCAGATGTTCATATCCATGAATGTTTTGAATTTCATACACCCACCATGTTGTTTCCTCTAGGACTTCAAAGAGATTGTCTTCCAGCTTTTTCACCACATAAACTGGGCCTCCATCTAAATATACCGAGATCTCACAAAGGTTGCGTATTTCTCCAAAATGCCATCCGTTCAATGGCTGATATTGTAAATGAGTAGTTCCAGTAATAACTGTACCCCCCTAATCTGCATAATCTGCCTGCAGGGCCTGTACGAAGGTATGGGGTATACAGACCTGCAGTTTAGATGATGGTTTGCATCCTCATAGGTCAAGCCTCCCTGCATGCCCACATAGGTTTGTGGGATGAAGTATCCCTTCCATTCCCCATGAGAATCCCTGCCCCAGTCCACACTTTCCATATTCATGGCAATTTTATTTGTTTTTTTCTTTGAATTAAATTTTCAGATGCCATAATTGTGGTGTTGGAGTCTCAGTTGGCCGAGATTCAGAAAGCTATTGGAGAGTATGGTGAGATTAAACTGAAGCTTGATTTTGTCGCCATTCCTGACACTGAAAACTGGGGCACTGCCGATTCACTACGTCATATTAGGGAGAAGGTCAAGGTGAGATCACTCAATGAAATTCTGTCTCGTGATCCCCTGCAAAATTGCTTCAACTTTATCTTCAAAAAAATCAGAAAATGTGTCATATTTAGATTGCTTTCCAGACAAAATATCTGCAAGTGTGAGCTACAGAAAATGCATTGTGCTATGTTCCCAGTCTCCACTCCAATTCAAAATGGCAAAGAAATCAGGGGTCAATCTGCTCATTTTCATTAAATTGTCTTGTCGATAATGAGCTCTGTTTTCTAATGCCCATAAATAAACGTTACTTCCTGGCCCTGGTCTCTCTGTAGTGTACTTCACCAACAATTCGCATATACCCATTTGAAGAACTGACCAGGCTCAACATGATATTAGCTAGTGACATTTCAAGGAGAATTATCAAGTGGTCAAAACATGCAGTCTCGCTTATCATGAAATTAAAGAGACCATTCCTTTGAAACTGCGGAGGGAGCCCTCCGCATTGTATGGTAAGTCGTCCCCCGTTATCCGAAGGGTCCATCCATCCGTCTGATTTCGTTTCCAGACAATATCCTCAGAAAAACTGCATGGATTCTTTCAAAATTTTGTTAAGAATTTTGCCTCAAGATCTCGTTTGAGATTGTTTTTTATGTTGATCCGCATATAGGCGGCACCATCTGAAGGCTAAGTTAAGATTTTGTTTGCGGAAAATAACTAGAGAAAACATGAACTAGTTCTTTCCATGTAGGTATTTTGCATCTATATATCTTGCTTCGATATCTTTATCATGCCGATCCGACAGGTGGTGCCACATGAGGGCAAAGTTAAAATTTCATTTCCGGACAACATTTAAAAACCTGGATGGATTCTTTCCAAATTTGGTATGTGGCACCTTGCTTCAAGATCGCGCTTGGGTTTGTTATTGATTCCAATCCTCCTAATTATAGGTGGCTCCACCTGGGGGCCAATTTAGAATTTTGTTTCCAGACAATAGTAATTTCTGAGAAACTGAAGGGATCTTCCCAGTTTTGTATGTCATTACCTTGCCTCAGGATCTCGCTTGGGATTGTTTTATGTGCCGATCCACAAATAGGTGGTGCCATGTTTTGGCCTTGGTCAAAATTTCGTATCAAGACAAATTTGGTATGAAAGTCACACTTGAAAGCCGAATCACTGTTTTCAACATGACTTCAGTTGCTTGGGTTTTCATGCAAATAATATAGTTAAATAAGAAATAACATCAACCTCTAAATTGTTAAAATAAACAAGAAATAATGGATAATTGGCATGATTTTGGACCAGTTTATCAACTTCCTGTTCTAATAATTTGATCACCTCTGATTTTTTTTGGTGGGAAAGTTTACTTCCTGTGGTTGAATTATTAGGGGAATTACCATAAATGTGAAAGATATTTTTGGCTCATTTCATGAACTTGGTTGAATTGTTAATGTGTGTGTATCTAATGAGCTAACCTACTATCTCTTCCAGGCAGATCTGTTGGTTGTGAGTTGTGACCTCATCACCGACCTGCCTTTACATATCCTGGCCGATGTCCATAGGACGTATGATGCCACAGTTACTTCCCTTCTCTCTACGGTTTCGGAACAGTTTGCCGAGGTACCTGCCCCGGGAGTCAAGGTCAAGAAGAAGACAGCGGGTATATTTGAAGATTTCACATGAGCCTAATTGCCGAAGTTGTCATAAGCCAGAGCAGTGATGACACCATTCCGATATCCTATGGCTTGTATGGGATCTGATCTAAATCGTACGATTAGAGAGAAAATTAAAATATTACACAAACGAGTACATGTAAGCTTATAAATTTCAAGTTTTATCACCTCTTATTCTTTCTGTGTGTATTTGGTAAAACTGTTCCCTGATATGGGGATTGCACATTGTAATATCTTGAAAATTTAAGGATCATGACCAATAATGTATATATCTGGCAATAGGGTCAATTAATATACTCAATTCTTTCTGTTATTCTGCTGTCTGGTATCCTCTTTATTGCATGCATGTGTTCTACTCCATAACCTGCAAGTGCATCACTAGCGGGTCTTTCTGTGCTGAGCTGTATGTTATCATCCTATGTTGGACAGTATGATAATGGGATCTCCAATAAGTAAGCATGGGAAATGACCCCCTCTCAAGACATTCTGACGGCATTCGTGACATGTCTAATGATCTGTTAATTATTTTCAGAGAGAGATTTTGTGGGATTAGAAGGAAAAAGCAACAGAGTGTTGTTTCTCTCTTCGGAAGCAGACTTAGATGAAACAGTGAAATTCAGGAAATCTATATTAAAAAAGTAAGTGGTTCTAATACATATATATGACGTACAATATTCTATATTATCGACTTACTTTTAACATTGTTTAACAGAAGACAAGCGTGTTTATGCCAGATTCAAAACAAGTATGTGAATAATTTTGATTGAGTTTGATTACACTTCTGCAACCTTTTTATCAAAGATTTATTAAAATGCCAAGATTGAAAATGACGGTGTACAGGTGTATGGAAATATATTTTTTTTTAATACTTTGTCTGTATTTAAAATAACATGGAGATGCTTTATATTTGATTAACTTGAGCTTGCAATTGTATAATATATTTATATATATGATGGTACATGATCTCTGTTTCAGACATCCCAATTTCTGTATCCGGTCCAATCTAACAGACTGTCACATGTATTTAATGAAGAGGTGGATCTTGGATTACTTACAGGAACAAAGGTACATGTACAGTGAAACCTGTGTATATCAACCATGCTTGGGACCAGATTATGGTGTCATGTTTGACAGGGTTCTGGTTTATCTAGTTATTTAAAATTCTTTCAACAAAATTTCTTTCAGAATATAAAATCTCGTGTGCATAGTTTTCCGAAATTTTAGGAAAATCTGTTGTGAACCGAAGAAAATTGGCAATGCTTCCCAGGGTATTTTAGAAGTGCCCCGATGACTGATCCTCAATGTTACAACATGCTTGTGCCATAGACTGGTTGTTGTGTCTTCAAACCCAGAAATATCTCTGTCTATGGCATATTGTTTTATTATATTTGATAATTGGAGCCATCTCATTCCTTCTCTGACTTTCAGCAACACCCAGCAACATACACAGTCACATGCATGCACAATCACCTTCATTTCCCAGGTTTGCAAACCTGACAAATTTACTTGATTATGAAACGGATTGACAGCTCGCGTCATGTAGGCTGTAAATGAGGTTATTCTGCAGGTTGTGTGTCACTGAATAGAGTCAATCTATTGTTCCAAATTTATATTAGGAAACACAGATTAAACAACATTTTGCTTTCTATGCCACATTAATATTGGTGTTGTGTATTTCAAATATATTGTTAAAATTTATAAGAAGGGGTTGACGTAGCTGAGATTCTTTTCTCTTACAGGACAATATCTACAATCAAAGGTGAATTAATTCCTCATATGGTGAAGAAACAGTTCTCCAAGGCCAAGGTCCCTGACAAAGACCAAACTCTGGCCAATCAATCTGTCTTTTCTGTGGATACCAAAACAGGTGACGTCTTTACATTTTTCATTTTGAAAGTAACGTGTGATTTAAATTCTTGGGTTAAACTGAACAGTTTCAGGAGGTCTTCTTGAAAATATAGCAATATTTTTCTTGAATTATAGGAATTTATTGGAACAAATTTGGGTGTCTGGGTGTGAAAAAATACAGTTGACACATCACTAGCCATTGATAAGAGCACACTACAGAGGCACAGACAGCTTCAAGAAAATGGAAGGCCTTTTTAGGGAAAATGGACAACCAATGGGGGTGGATCGGGATACTCGACCAGAATGTTTTCTTGATGAAGTTGACTCATTTGATGTGAACATATTGGGATTATAAGAGTTTTTGAATAAACATAGGAAAATAGGTTGTCAAAAATATGGGAAATACAGGCCTGCACAAATTTGGAATCCAGGTAACCCGAAAAAGGGTTACGCTAAAAAACGTTGAGGTAACCTTTTTCTGTTCGCGTAACCCGAAAACAGGTTGCGCAGATTTTTTTTGGGTAACCCATTTAATTAGTACGTCTGGCTATATTGGCTTTGTGGATGTACGTGATGCCATCCACGTACTGTTTCACCGAGCTCACGACGGCACCCCGGAGACCGCGACGTTTGGCCTCTTTTTCAGTTGCTTCCCAATTGATGCTGCATATACTGCAGCCGAGTGATGTCAACTGCCCATCTTCGTCACTCTCATAGAAAAAATCTTCAGCGAATGGCCATATTTTGAAAGTTTTCACAGACACAGATTCAGTCTTCTCCTGTCCAACGATTCGATCGGCCATTGTGTCGCTTCTAGATTCTGCATGTCGAATCGCGCGAGTTCATACATCACTGTTGGCACCTCCCATCCAATCAACAAGCGACTAGTATCCTCTCGCTGAGACTTGATGCACGGGTTCACAGTTTGTCCTTATGATGCGAGCCAGCCCCCAGATTTCGATGATATCGGGAAAAAATTACAAATATTCATAAGATTATATCAACTTTATCCGCGTAACCCTGCGCGAACGAATAAGTCGTTCGCGCAATTTGTGCAGCCCTGAAATATAGGAGCACTATGACCCATGCACTGGCTATAGTTGCTGAAGTCAAACCTTCTAATCAAGGCATGTTCAAGCCGCAAATTCTTTTATTTCGTATTATAACCCTCACAGATTCTTCTATTCTGTCTTGTGAACAAGATGAAGAGGGAGAGAATCCCAGATCACATGGGATAACATGCCTAGGTATCCATGATATCTCACATTAGAAGCTGTTACAGTTTGATATCAATTTTCCAAGACAGCATATATGACATTGCCAAATGTCAGATCTAGAATGCCGTGCATGGCATGCGACATCATCCCCAGCACTACATGGTTTTTTTAAGAACTGAACAATTTGTCTGAAGATATTTTGGCTGAATAACTCCGCATTTCGAATTGTAATACATTCAGCTGGTGGCCATCTTGGATTGACCTAATTTTGCTTCTAATATGCGAGTGAAATATGGTAACAAGGATACACATACAATCATGTATCTAGATTATAAATATCAGAACTATACACATTACTTCCATTTTCAATTTGAGATCTACAAAGTAGAATATATACCAATGTCGGCATAAACATAGGCCATACAAAATTAACTAAACGTTTCTCAGATACTTCTCATGAAAAAAATGGAGCAGATGGTCATGTTGTTTTCCCCCCTATTGGACAAGCGTAAGGATTTGGCTGAAGACGTATTGTCATCGTCATGGAAGTTTCTGTCCACTTATCTTTCAAATGAACAACAAGGCTTTCCAATTCAATTTGGTTGATTTAATAAATTTGATCACCGCAATTTTGCCGGCTGGTGCTTAGTTGGTTTGTCGCGATATGACTGAAATAATGTTGAAACGTATTCACTCACTCACCCTCACTAAAAAATAATCAAATTAATGGATTGATGGATTATCTGCATGATTGTATCATTTTGTCAACTTCCTGTTCTGATAAATTGGATCAGCCCCAAATTTTATGGCGAGTAATTTCACTTCCTGTGATTGAATTATTGGAGGAATCAACATACAATACTCGACTTGAATGTCACATGAACAGAGATCAAAGTTTGATGATGTTTTGATATGTTAATTTTCCATCTCTTCAGACATTTTTAACTTCGCACAAGAGGACAGTTTAGACAATTTGACGAGGGAATTGTCGACATGGGTGGATCATCGGGGGGACATGGCTGATTGCTACCATGGAGACAGGATACGATGTTACGCCTATATCCAGCAAGGTGGACTGTGTGTGAGGACCAACACACTAGGGACATATTGCGAGGCCAACAGACAAGTAAAGGAATACTTATGTTGCTTTTCATGTCATGCTGACTTTAGTCAAAGCAGTATAATGTTTTTGCCTAATTGTCCTTCTGTCCATCCCTACATCCTTCCTTAAGTTTGTCTGGACGATATATCTTGAGTTACCCTCCAGTGATCTTGAAAGTTCACAGATGTGTTTTCCATTATGACCTGAAGAAGCCTATTGGTTTTGGGGTTGATAGGCCGAAGGTCAAGGTCAAAGAACATGAAAAATGATATTATGAGGTATATTCTATTGATCACCATTCACAAAAATGTTGACCTTGTAATAGGTCAAATTATTTAGGGTTGATAGGTCAAAGGTCAACTCATGATAACCAAACAATTTAGCTTTGTTTTATTATCTTTTGAAGTTTCTACCAATTATCCCCTGTAAACTTTGCATGAGAACATACAGAGAAGCTGAAAAGAACACATTGATACTTTTTTCTGCGAAAAATGGCATCAAATTAGATTAACGCTATAAAACAGATGTGGTAAAAAACGTATTGAAGCTGTAGCCTCTGACCAGTGACGTCAGAGTCTGATTACGATCACGTTGTATAATATCGACTAGTCGGTCGTGTCACATGTCCTGTTATGACACACATTGCACAACAATTGGGTATGAGGAAATCGCGATGACGCCAACAATTTAAAGGCTAAAGTTTCAGCATTGTGATGTAGTTGGTGTCACAATAGAAAAATCTCCACGATTCGCTACAGTCGCTATGATTGCTGGCTATGAACGATCATTATGATCAGACGCTGATGTTAAGGGATCAGTGTGTCTGGACCTTCGCCGCTTCCAAACGGGTGTTGAAATGCAGGGTTTCAAGTTCCTTTTTGCAAAACTTCAACTATTCCCAAAAGCAGTAAACCATTATTAAATGTCAAATATAAACATTTTCAACAATTTAGCATAAAAATATTATTGAATGTGGTAACCATTTGGTAGAACCTTTAAATATTACTTACTTCTAGTACATGTGATCAGAACATATTATCCTATTATTTTCAAGACCAGACCATTATGTTTACCTTATATAATAAAGGTCCCACCAAATACCCTTACGCACTTTGCACAAAAACATACAGAGAAGCTTTGTGAACCACAGGAGCTCGTTACCGTTGTTCATTGGTTAAAAAGGTTGATTATAGGGGGGGGGGGGCGAGGTCGGTAATAAAAGAGGCTCTTTTATTACCGACGTCGGCCCCCCCCATAATCAACCTATTTATTGCCCAAACCTACACCTGCTTTGATTTATGCCTTAATTCCGCCAGGAATATACCATACAAACGTTAAAACGGAAGTTTAATACAAAAGTTATCTCCCCCTGGGGAGTTACCTCCCCAGGGAGTTATCTCCCTTTGGGGAGCTCTCTCATCTCGGCCAGGATATATAAGCCAGCTCCCAGTATACACTTCCTCTTTTCTCGTTTGTAACCTCCAGTGGTTACATCAGGGAGTTCCATACAGGTAGTTGTTGTTGTTAAATTTGTACTCTATTTACGGAAAAGTTTTTTCTTGAATATTATGTCTGAGTATTCTATCCCAATTGTCTTGCCGTTCGTGTGGGCGAGTTTCGACACGCTTAGACGCCCACACACGTTGTTTCGCGTGTAAAGATAAATTATGCTATCGAAATAACACATGTGTGAATTTTTGGGATTCATGTACTTGGAAAATTATATGCTTAAGCACGTAGGTCTTACCTACTGCAGGCTACTGAAAACCTCGATCTATCGGAGGTCGATAGACGCGTTTTTGAAATTGCCTTAGTGAAAGACATCAAAATTATAGAGGTCCCGTTTTGGATTTGTCTCCTAAATTGAAAAGTCCGGCACCTTCTTCCGTGTCTGGTAATATTCCCCCTAGTGGTACCGTTCCTACAGGAAGATAACCAGAGTGTACTTGAAAGTCTAGCCTTCTCTGGTATAGCATTGTCTGGGAAACCGGTTTCTTTGTTCAGACAGACAAAGGCCAGGTCGCGGCGGTCGGAACACTCCATTGTCTCCGACGGACAAAAGAATTTGTTCTCACCGCGTGTAGTTCACCGACTCCTCTGTCATTTGGTCTTTCTCCGGCTGATTCTTACAATAGGAATAAAAATCGTTCTGTATCTACCTTTACCATTTAAATCTTCCTCTGCTAGTTTGTCTAAAAAGAAAACAGCCTCTCATTCTATGGAAAGGCGTTGGAACTCGACTGTAATTGTTCGGATTACGTATTTACAACCTCCACTTTCGACGTATGTTGACTCGTCACGTCGTCATTCCCGTGTTTCTGATCGTCGCTATTGTTTCATCGCAACGCCGTTCTCGTTTCAGACAGTTCATTCAGGAGGTTATTTTTATTACGTTTGAACTGTACGAAATTGAACAAAGATTTTTCTTCACGGAATAGAAATGCTTCAACGTATTATAACTTCGGAGAATTACAAGTTCTGCAGGGAATTTGCAGACCGTTATTTTTCGTTGTGTTGTTGTTGTTGTTGTTGTTCTTGTGTTACGGATTTTCCCCAGTTTTGGTAGTTTTTCTTCTATGCTTTCAGTTCATTGCTCCTACCAAAATTTAGTCTCTTGTTATATCAAATGTTACTCTGTTTATTTGATATCATGTGATCAAGAGATAACTTCCAGAGTTTTTTCTCTGTCTTTGATTTTACGTGTGTTGTTGTTGTTGCGTTGGTCTTCGTCATCACAAGCCAAAGCTATACACTACGGCTCTTTGTTACATTTTAATGAGCTACATTATTATTCTCTTTGTGTAATCAAGGGTGTGTTGAACAACAAAAGAGATCACGAGTTCTTTATTAAGAAAAATGTGCTATTCTTTGGAATACATTTTTCTGCTAGTAAATATTGCATTGTGATATTTTTATGTTTTCACAACCAAATTTTCCCATCGGTATATTGAATTAGACGTACAATTCAAATTGGGTTGAGCTTTAATTTTATTTTCTTCTTTCTGAGAAATTATTATTATTAGCTTGAGTGAGTTTATTTTTCCGAGAAATCTTAGGATTGATCTTTACCCTGTCTGTGTCAGGATCAACCTGAAGTTTCTCAATCATCTGGTTGGGACAGCATAAGTTTGTTCCATCGGGCGGTCTTCTTGTTCTTCGTAAGTTACTTGCGTCCGAGTATGTTTACCGGTTACAGCCTTGTAAGAAGAATCACAGACTGCTCTTTAGCAATGTTTTTCTCCTCGATAGCCTCGTCCAAACATCTTTTGGTCTACAGCATTTGTATAAAAATTGATCTTAATTTTTATTCCGGATGATAATTTCATCTATTCCATTTGAGGACTTATATGCAGTTTGGTCCTCTAATTAGGGGGCGGTTCTAGATTGAACATTGTTTGGTTTGGTCAATTCAATTTTATGAAGTTTATGACCTTATAGTTCATCTACCGGCGAGAGACATCTAAATGTATTTCCTGTCTTCGGGGAATTTTTAAAAATTTTATGGAAGATCTTCCTAGTTTACGTTGGAAGTTTCTTTGTGTTGATTGTCGGGGATGTTACTACCAAGCTGAGTAACGCTCTCGATTAACGCTGGGGACAAGGAATGTGTTCATTCTCCTAGATGCGTTTCAAATCTCATTACAAGTCTCGCATACTACGGCTGTTTTGTTTCGGACTCCACTGTGATTTTTTCCAGTTTCGGCTTTTTCAGATTCATCTTCAGTTGTTTTTCCATAACGTCGTTCTTGTTCTCTTCGACGTCGTTTCTCGTACATTTTTAAGGTTTTACCCTGCTCCTTTGTGAGCGTATATGTACAATAAATTGAACTGATTTGTTACAATTTGGGAAAATCACTTCGCCGAAGCAACGCCTTTCGCGTTTCGCATTACGTCGCGACGTTCCATTACGCCGCCACGTGGTCCTCTTACTCCTGTACGTCTTTCTCATACATCTGTTAGACGTTCCCGTACGCCATAACGTCGTTCTTTTATACCCCCTTATCAGGGTCGTCAAGTTCGACAGTTCCGGTCTCCATTTCTAGATCTTTTTCTTGATTGTCATAGAGACTTCGACATTTGTTTGCCTGCACGTCTCTCGATTTCGGTGTTTTTCTAAAAAAAAAAAAGAAGAAAGACGTTTCGGTTGATGCGTTTTCCTTATCGCGGGGTTGACCCCCATCGCTTTAAAGGCGAGATGCATATCTTCTTTTACCCATTCATCCTCGTTTTTCGGCGTTTTTCCTACGATTCACCATCGTCGGTCGTCGGTTTGTGTGACAAGTCCTGCCGTTCGGAGTCGGCATCGCCCTTGTATCACTTTTATAGTCTGGGCGTTTTTCTCCATCTTGGGGCTTTCACATCGAGGTTTACTTGCGGTGATGCCCCTAGTGGTTCGATCACAGGGAGTTTGCTTTTCAACTCTGTTATTCAGACGCGAGGAAAAGTAACAGTCCCATTCTTCATTCTAATTGAAGAAAAGCCATATTGTGACGGAGTGTGACACCTTGTAGCTGGTGCCGTCAAGATTGTTGGTCACATATAGACCAGTTTTTGTTGCACTTCCGGTGGTCGAATTATGGGGGGGATTAACGTGGGTTCGTCGTTACTTTGGGGACAGGTTTTTCGACTCTCTCCATCAAGTGCTTCGTCCCGTATAGACCGTTGGACCAGTTTTTGACGTGGGCATTATAGTTGTTTTGTCGTCAACTGGTAGCTCTTGTCATTTCTACGCAGGACCTTAATCATTACGGTCGTATCCTGGTTCGGTCACTGCAGTTCCTTCTGTCTTATTACAGACGTCATCCCTCAATCCATTAGTGCTGGTATTGACGTCTCTATTTCCACCTCTGTTTTTGCTGGCAGTCCCGCCACATCGTCATGTGGGGTGTTCATTTCCGGCTAATAGTCTTGGTTGCCAGACTTCACATCAATTTTGGGAAGAAAAAAAAAGACAAAAAAAAAGACGATGTTTTCTACCAATCGGTCTTCCACATCGCAGCTCTATCAAGTGAAATGGATCTATTTCGTCTCTTGATGCCGTGAACGTGATGCCGATCCCGACTGCCTCTATTTCCTTAGTAGCTGACTTCCTCCTTCACCTTCATCGTGATATGAAGTTTCAAATCAGCACCATTGAGGGGTATTGATCGACTTTCGCTAGGGTTTTACGTCTTTCTGCCGGCATCGACATTAGTCTAAATGACAATATCGCTGCGCTCATTCGGGCCTTCGCGTTACGGTCTCGCCGTACTCGCCAGCTGTTACCGATATGGGATATTGGTGTGGTTCTGTGTGCTCTGATTCGTCCGCCCTTTGAACCCTTGCAGTCCGCTTCTCTAAAAACTGTTGCCTACAAGACTGTTTTTCTGGCGGTTTTTGCTTTGGCGTCTAGAGTGTCTCAACTTCATGCTCTTGAGAGTTCATCTATTACCTGGACGGCGGATTGGTCTCGCATCCCCTTTCGACCCATTCCTGTGTTCATCGCCAAAAAATGAGTCTGTTCGCCTAGGTCCGTGTGCTCTACGTTTGTACTCCATTCCTGCGTTATCAGACTTCGTGCATGACTTTGAAGACGACCTTTCTGTTATACCCTGTTCGAGCCATTCGCCAGTACGAGTATGAGCTGGCCGAATGGGTAGAGTCGCGAGAAGAGTTATCGTTTCTATCTCACTCGTACCGATCCCGGTCGGGGCTCTCGTCGTCTATTATTCTTGTCCCTTCGGCCGTATGCAGTGCGTGACATTACTAAGAATACCATTGCTTCGTGGTTGAAGAAGACCATAAAGTGGTCATATCTTTTGGCCATTTACGCTCCCCCACTACTATCTACTGCTTCTTCTCGGAAATTCGTGCCATCGCTACGTCATGGCCTTTATGGAAGAACTTGTCCCTCCATGACATTGTCTAGTCCCGTGCTTGGACGACAAACTCCACGTTCACCAATTTCTATCTGAGAGATATGTCACTGCAATCAGATAGAGTGACCACGCTTGGGCCGCTGGTGGCTGCCCAGCACGTGGTCAAGTAGCTTTTCAAAAAAGAGGGGGGGGGGCATTTTTCATCATCGCAGCAAGTCAGCCAGCTTGCTGTATCATCTCATCTCATCTCTCAGTCATATTATATGTCCACATACTACATGATCGCCTAAGAAAGGAGTAATAGGTCAGCTTGCCAGCCATCGACTCTCAAGTCATCAAGGCCTGACACAACGGAGAGTTTAATCTTTGCCTTTACTGCAGATTTGCTTGTGTCATTTCAGGTTGAAGCTATGACCTTATTCTAGATCATCTCAGCTGAGTCACCTGCGGTCAACAGTTTCAACGTACAAAGAACTGACACTGTTGTGAGTAATATGTTTTGTTTTAGGTTTCCAGTGTCAGCAACAGCTAAAGTACAGAGGGTTGACGAGGACGTAGAGTAGACTCAGTACAACCGCTGTCAACTCTCAACAGCCCAGTGTCAGCGACAGGGGACTAAAGTACAGGGAGTTGACTTCAGTCGGTTTGTGGACAGTGAGAGTGGTTATAAGTCACCATGTATGCTACGAAGGCGCTCTAATGCACTTCCGATTCGTACATCGCTTACTTTAGCATACCTCATAGTGCTTCAGGCCTGGGTCCCTGCGGGTTGGTAAGATTTGTGCACCACATCCACGATCACAGAGTTGAAGACATTCAAAAGATAAGTAACTTCTATTACTACTCCATAATTACCCACTGCATCCCGAGCAGGGTTCTTTTTGTTGAGAATTATTGTCATATCTGTGATCATTTAAGGTCACCTAAGACAAGTAATAGGTCAGTTGGCCTGACACAATTGTGACTTTTAATCTTTGCCTTTACTGCAGATTTGCTTGTGTCTTTTCAGGTTAAAGCTATGACGTCTTCTTCTAGATCATCTCAGCTGAGTCATCTGCGTCCATCCTAGGGTGTCCAGTGTCAGCAACATGCACTAAAGTACAGAGGATTAATGGAGACGTAGAGTAGACTCAGTACAACCGCTGTCAACTCACAACAGTCCAGTGTCAGCGACAGGGACTAAGTACAGAGAGTTGATTTCAGTCGGTTTGTGGACTGAGAGTGGTTGTAAGCTGGTCACCGTGTTCGCTACGTAGGCGCTCTAATGCCCTGCCGATTCGTTCATTGCTTACTTTAGCATACCTCATAGTTGCTTCAGCCCTGGGTCCCTGCGGGTTGGTAAGAGTGTCGACCACAGCCACGATCACAGAGTTGGACACCATGTTCGCTACGTAGGCGCTCTAATGCCCTGCCGATTCGTACATCGCTTACTTTAGCATACCTCATAGTGCTTCAGGCCTGGGTCCCTGCGGGTTGGTAAGAGTGTGCTCCACATCCAAGAACACAGCTACATGGATGAAGACATTCAAAAAAGATAAGTAGCGACTTTCTTACTCCTTGACTACCTCCTGTGTTTCAGACCAGAGTTTTCTTGTTGAGTTTATTGTGTCTTGTTGGTGATCTTCTCAGCGGATATACAGCTTGCCATTGAACAACTACAGCAAGGCCGAGGTTCCCACCTCCATATGTTGGTAGTGAGGCATAAATCAAAGCAGGTGTAGGTTTGGGCAATAAATATTAAACATTTATAAACAATGTTACTATTTATAACCAAACCAAACCTGCTTTGATGTAATGGCCCTCCCATCCTTCCACTCACTCCGCGGCCTTGTACACCACAGGTCTCGGTTATATCAATGAGAAAAGAGGAAGTGTATACTGGGAGCTGGCTTATATATCCTGGCTGAGATGAGAGAGCTCCCCAAATGGAGATAACTCCCCCAGGGGGAGATTACTTTTGTTTTAAACTTCCGTTTTAACGTTTGTATGGTATATTCCTGGCGGAATTAAGGCATAAATCAAAGCAGGTTTGGTTTGGTTATAAATAGTAACATTGTTTATAAATGTTTAATATTTAACCAATTAACAACGGTAACGAGCCCCTGTGTTGTGAACAACAAGACAACAAACTTATGGCCTTTAAATTGTTGATGTCATCGTGATTTCCTCATACCCCAAAAATGACACAAAAATGGATTTTTTAACACAATGAAACAGATGTAGTGAGAAATGTATTTAAGGGATAACCTCTGACCCATGATGTTAGTCTGATAATTTAGCATCGATGTGGGATGGCATATATTGTGATGTACTTCGCACAAGATAGAAATAAGAAATATTTTGTCATCTTTTAGTTTATACAATATTTCAGCAGTTATTTGCACAAGTATATAATAGGGAAAATTGGGCTTTACCCTCCCACAAATTCCCACCAGCAAGACTGATGTGCAGTACCACATGTCCAGAGTCTGTTCAATGTCTTTACATCAATGCAGAGAAGGGCAGACCCATTGTTCTGGGACACGCATGTTCTCAGTCATGTCAGTGGCTTGACACATGTTATGTTTTATTATATTTTTGTATTTTAAGGATAATTGCTAATCTGCTAAGCTGGAAATTGTAACCTGAACATAGCCCGTGTACATTTATTATTTATGAGGATCAACGGGCAGGGTCCAAAAAAGTGCTTCAGCGGTATTTTCGAGTTTTAAAATTGAAAAAGATCATGTAATTGTCTTCGTTAGTAATATAAAACACATATTAGATTGGGTTCAAAGAGTCCTGTCAAACAAACCCATACATGTACACATATACAGATACAATACTAACAGGACTGATGACTTGTGGACCAAAACATTCACTACGATAAGCCCTCTAATAATTCAATCACAGGAAGTGAAATTTCCCACCATATAATCTGGGAGTGGTCGAGTTTATTAGAACAGGAAGTTGACAAAATGGTTCAAAATCATGGATATACATGTAGTCCATTCTTTATTTCAATGATTTTAGGGGTGAACAAATTTATTAAAACCACCAATTGAATTTTGTCCCTAAAATAGGGGGTGATTGAATATTGATAGGGGGATTGAATCATTAGAGGGATAGAGGGATTACCATGATATTGTTCTTTACTTTAACTCAAGTAATATATTTAGTCACACTGAAGCTGTATAAATGTGCATTGTGTGTCTTATTTCAGATACCCAGACAGCTATCAGGTTTATTTCCCTCACGTGATATCTGTCTGGTCCATCCCTCAATCACCATGAAGGAGAAAGCTCAGGTATGTTACTGTAGATGCCTTATTTAGTCACGGGAAATATCTTTTGCGGCTTTTCATTCAAAACATTTTGCTGGGTGAATTTTTCACGAATAGGTTCAAGCAACATTCCAGTAAAACAAAATTATTTTTTTTTGCTGTCGGCTTTAGCCTGCCTACCTACTGACGGGACTTTCACAGTGGGATCTCTGATTGAATGTTTCACTTACTGGCGACATGTTTGACGGACTCGTCACCGTCGGGGTACTTAAGTGTGTACTTCATTAGATTGTGTGTCCTTTCTGAACATGTTGAATGAGATTATACCTGTAATTACTGCGTTAGTGGAAAACAAATCAGCTACGGTAATCATGGCAAACTGATGTAATAATTTACATGAAACCAACAATGTTTTTTGTGTTATTTGAGAGTTGGCCTTCAACAATACTATTTCTTACAAATATTAAAACAAGACATCAAAACAAGATTCAATGCTCAAGAACATTAATTTGGCAAAGAAATGTGTAAAAACGAGAAAAAAAAATTGTAAATAAAAAATTATTTTTTTGTTATGGCCAACGAAGTGGGTGACGTGACGGTGCTAGAAATCTATTTTATTCAGCCTCATGGATTTAGTCTTGGGTTTAGATTGGTAATTGTTATTGCAGATTGGCAATGACACATTGGTGGGAGAAGGTGTCAGTGTGGGAGAGCGTGTATCCATCAAGAGGTCACTCGTGGGTAAACACTGCTGTATAGGGGACAGAGTGAAAATCACTAATTCTGTGATTATGGCCCATGTCACCATCCAAGAAGGGTAAGCCATTGATGTGATCTAGAGGTCCAGTTATCGCATAGCGTATAGATATTTCACGCTCCAGTGATCACCACAGGCTCTCAGACTGGGTGACTATGTAGACTTAGTTAGTTTGATTGAACTTTTCAATTTCGAGCCACTTCCAACAAGTTGCGGATTTACTGTTCAACAACATGAACAATTATTTTTGCTTCCATTACATATCTGACGATTTCATGTGTTGTCGCAAATGGCATTATATTATCAAGTGTACCAACATTTGTCAATTTTCATCTGTCATATAAAAAAAATAAGGTTGGCAACATTTCAAAATCATGATCTAAAAATATGTAATAAGTTATAAACAGTACATACTTGCCGACGGCCGGTGGTTCTATCTGGGTACTCCGGCTTCCTCCACCATCCAAACTGACTGTCACTATATGAGTGAAGCAAACTTGAGTGTGACATTAAACATGTCCTGGAACATGTAGGCACCATTGTGATATGACTGAAAAATTGTTGAAAACAATGTTAAATTCTAATCACCACCTCACTCACCCACTCACTCGTCAAGCTATTAAAAGCTTGGTAGAACATCGAATAATCACAGATGAAGGTAAAATAAAAATTGAGTCTCTCAATCCTGTCGAGGGAGTTGAAACTGGACAGATTTAAACACTGTTTTGTGGTCTGAAAAATGAACACAGTTTCTTAGATGTGGCAAGGACACAGAGTTTTTTGGGAAGCTTGTGGGCGGGTATTGTGGAAATGAAGCATGGGGTTCCCATATACACCCCATGCTTTATATAAATCTTGTGTGAAATGTATTTCTCAGTGAATGAGAAATAACGGCTTACCGCTGGGGTCAAATATGTCAGCATAGTTTCACAAGTACTTTACTGTCACATTTGTAAATTTGTGCAATTTTTCACCCTTTGCCGGCCGATTCAAATCCGACGTAACTGTCCATCCCTCTAGGAACAGTGAGATTGTGGCGGGCTTCGCTCTTAATTCTGATTGGTCAGTCGCGACATCTGATCTGTGCGTGACCTCTCTTGCCGGAGGCGTGTCGCAACTGACCAATCAGAATTGAGAGCGAAGCCCGCCATAATCTCACTGCTCCTAGATGGATGGACAGTTACGTTGGACTTGAATCGCCCAGCAAAGGTAAAATATTGCACAAATTTACTAATTTGATGACGGGAATATATAAAGTGATACTTATAGAATATGCTGATGTATTTTGTTGGGCGGTAAACCGTTTATTTCTCGATTCACCCAAAGTGCGTTTCACACCTTGTTGTGGATTTATATAAAGCATGGGGTTATATATAGAGACCCCATATTTCGACAGTTCACCCTAATACCACCGCCAACACCCCCCAAAACTCTTGTTTTGCGGGCCTGTGGGTAAGGATAACAGTACACATTACAAACAAGCAAGGTTCGCACAGTCCTGGAATGTCCTTAAATGTCCTGGAAAAATAAAAGTATGCTTTCCAGTACTGGAAAGTCCTGGAAAAATAGTATGTGTCCTTGAAAGTCCTGGAAAATCAATAGAATTACTGTGCTGCGAATCATCCGTCGGCAAATGCTCACTCCAACGATCGGTCATCGCTGTCGGGGGATTCCCCAGTTCACTGACGCGCCAATTCATTCATAAACTTTCGTAGTAAATATAGTAAACTTCTCGGCCAATCAAATATCGAATCGAGACATCCGTCACTGAGCTCCCATGGTGACGAATATTCACGGAAACCTCCGATCATTAATCTGAGAGAGAAATGTAAAGAATGACATCATGTCACGCCTTTGTCATTGTAATTCTTCGTGGCCGAGTCATCCGGACTGCCGGGACTGCATGGGGCCTCAAGGAGTCTTTGCACAGAGCGAAGTGCAGGCTTTGCCAAAACACGTTCGATGTTGGAAATATGGGGGAAAGTTCCGTGAAAATTAAGTCACGCGAAAGGTGCAAAGCATGAATCCTGCTATCAGCGTGAGCGATAAAATATGCGGATTAATCGGACTATCACATCTTTCTTTGGCTCTTCCACGGCCGATTCAGGCATAATATCGTTGTAAGATTTAATTTGTATGATTATTTACCCATCCGTTGTCCTTCAGATTAGAATCTCTATCTCTGAACGAGTTGTTCGTTTTAGTGACAAATATTTCAAGCCGAAAACGGAGCCATATTCCACGTGTATTTCATACTTCCTGGTGACAACAGGGGAGATAATCAAGGGTAGATAACCTCTATACATTGCGTTGAGAGAAAATACATTTGACTGAAAATAACTGGAGACACTTTGTCCTGGAAAAGAGCAATTTTGTCCTGGAAATGTCCTGGAATTTTGATCTTTCCCAGCTGTGCGAACCCTGACAAGAACACAAAACATTCCAAATACAATCATAAATAAACATAATTTTGAGAAATGGAAAAATGCTGTTAACAAGTATGTTCAATATCATTCTTTTAGATACCATTGTTTTAAATTTTAAAGCCCAGCTTTGTCATACAGTTGATTTGTCCAAGAAAATGAGTAATTAGAATATCGGGAAGGATTCAAATATAGTTGAACAGTTTAACCCTTTCACAGTTTATTTCCCCTGATAAAAGTGACCTGCTGACATCAATTCCCAAAGAACTGTTAAAATTTGTAGATGTTGCTTTGGAATGCTAGAAATTGTGTTTGCGTATGAGATTTGTAGGAAGACATAGGAACCCTGTCTCCACAATGCACACTCCAGCGTTATTTGTTCCAGTTTTATAGCAAAATTAATAAAATAGCATACACAATTAGGTTTATTGCAAGAGAATGCACTGTCCCTGGCGTTCTTGACTTGAAAACTTCAAAATTCAATGGAGAAATCATCGTTTTTCGACCGCATTTGACAGTGTTTATCTTGGGTTTCAATTGGCCACTTTCAATGTTTGACCTCTCATTGTGGAAAGTGTGACCTTTCCCCTTTCTATATATGACATGACCTCAGATGGATGGTAAAAATGAAACCGAGGATACGATTAGATTAAAACAATGTAATTCCATCCTTTCACCTACTGTCTACGCTTGTCTCCTACCCGTTGGCCAATAGAGGTCACATGAGCAAAATTACACATACCGATTGGCTCGTCTGCTGGCGGGGAAAACCCATGGATCAAGGTTGTAAAAATGTGGAAATAAACTTTGCCCATCGTCATTGGCAGTTTATAATCGTCTGGAGAATATTCACAACGCTTTACCAATCATGTAACTTCAAAATACATAAGTCAGGATGAGGTTTTCGATGAATTTTCACGGGGCGATGTAGGCCCGTAGGGACTAATGGTCCTGTCTTGTAGTCAGAAAAAATTGAGCACCAGCTCTGTGTCTTGCTAACACAGCAAAAGATAGAGTGCTTACACGACAAGAAAGAGGTCTGAAACTTCCTTCTTTAGAGTGTCCAGGTTTCTGTGTTTTTAATGTTCGCGTATAGTTGCAGGTCTGATATGTTTAAGTTACATTTCCATTTATCTAATTTTATGCGTGTTTTCGTTCATGCTAAACCACAGATTTTGAGAGGCGCATGTTGAGTGATTTTGTGGGACTAACTCATTCTCATTAGAAAGCGTGTTTGGGCAGTAATTTAGTATTAAATAATACCAGTATAAGTGTAATTCATTGTAGAAAACAATGGGATATTTCACTTTGCCTGTATTCATTTACATTTTCATGAAATATGTGTGTTAAGTTACAGTTTGGAATTTTCGCCATTTAAGCTTACCCCTCAAGACCCTCTGCATTATCTTTTTATAGTAAGTTTCTAAAATCCAGTGGTGGTCAAATCATTTACGTAATAATTTCTCTGTATTCAGAAATGTTTTCTTTCCATTCTACTTCTGAAATATTCATGGAATGTTGCAAGCATTTCCCCCTGATCTACAGAAAGAGCTCTGCATATCACAGTTTTGAAGCTGTAAGGTGACAGGGGAGATAACTAAATAGAACTGTAATATAGTAGGGAGGAGGTACATGAAACAATATGATGCCATGAGAGGATGCATCCCAGCATAGCTCCAGTCCATCTAACCAGGAGGATTTTACATTGTATCTCAATACTCATTTTTACCCCTCTGCCAATTTTGGCCATGGGGTATTGTCGTCTTGTACGTCCGTCTGTTCGTACGTCAGTACGTGAGCGAGATAGACGGAAAACGGTTCCACTGAAGAATTCCAAATTTGGTTTGCTTATTTACCTAGTCAAGGACCAGAAGCCTATTGAATTGGGACCTGATTGGGTGGAAACCTTGGCGGCCATCTTTAATTTTATGCAAAATGGATAATGACCCATATCTCGGAAACCATTCAACTGTTCAATACGAAAGTTGGTATACATCATCGATACATCAAGCAACTTTCAATGAATTACCAAACCGTCTTTTCTGATTAGCTGGAAATCCTGGAGGCCATCTTTAATTTATGCAAAATCGATAATGATACATATCTCTGTTACCATTCAATTATTTTATATGAAAGTTGGTTACATCATCGATGCATACAGATACTTTAAATCGGGACCTGATTGACTGAAAACCTTGGTGGCCATCTTTAATTTATGCAAAAACTTTAATGATATATATCTCTGATATCATTTAAGTGTTCTATACCAAACTTGGTATACAACATCGATGTATCAAGAGACTTGCAATGAATAACCACATCAGTTCCTCTGAGTGGAGAGAAGGATGGGCGGCCATCTTTAATTTATGCAAAATCATTAATGATCTCGTTCTCCGATACCATTCAAGTGCTCGATGTAAAATTTGGTATACATCATCGATGCATCAAGAGACTTACGACAAATGACAGTTCTGGTTTCTCTGATTGGGCGGAAACTTTGGTGGCCATCTTTAATTTATGCAAAATCTTTAATGATGTATATCTCTGATACCATTTCAGTGTTCTATACGAAACTTGGTATACAGCTTCAATGTATCAAGAGACTTTCAATTAATAACCACATCAGTTCCTCTGAGTGGCGGGAAGGATGAGCGGCCATCTTTAATTTATGCGAAATCACTGATGATCTCTATCTCTGATACCATTTAAATGCTCGATGTAAAATTTGGTATACATCATTGATGCATCAAGAAACTTATGTAATGAAAACTGGTTTCTCTGATTGGACGGAAACCTTGGGGGTCATTCCTAATTGCAAAATTTTTGATAATCTGTATATTTGTGACTTGACTGCTTGGTGTTCCTGACATCTTGGTTCAAATTGAATACATTATGAATGTACCCAGAGCCGAGGGGTTTTCAGATGCGCAGCTTCGTATTGTTATTTACTGCTGAAGGATATGCTTTCGATTATCTGAAAAAAAATGAAAATTTTTACAAATATTGGTAACATGCAGTGAAGACATTATTTCATCATTTCATCAGGTTGGTTTCATAATAAATGTCTGTCCCAGCGGTTTAAAAAAAAAAATATTTATGTGTACAATTACACTAATGCACTAGAGATCCTTGCTGAGAGGAATGTGTGAGACTACAAGTATGGCTCTTCGCCATGAGATGGAACATCAAAGAGTTAGTGGAATTATTCCAACAGCCTATTTTACATTTAAATAGCCCCGTTTCAGTGTCTGAGGCTCTAGTTTCATTTCTGCGGCTTGCTGTTGACAGGCCCGTCACATGGTATGTGGAGAACAATGCATTTTGCACTCCGATTTTTTTCATTCAACATCTAATTTTCCTTTATTTCTTTGCAAACAATTAATTTCGACAATCAAATTGATCAAGGTTTCGGCTTTCCAGAAGTATATTGTGTTCGATGAATGCAAAAAAAATAAAAGCTACAACCATCGTGATGGTGAACAGGCATGACAGGTTTAAAGCTAACCCGTTTTACCGGGAATGGTTGTATGGGTAAAGCACACTTGGCATACCCGTATACCGGGAATAATCGGTGAAAGGGTTAATAGATACAGAAAACCAAGAATGTTGCTAATGTCATTTGACAGAATGTCGGTTTCACCTTATTATTATTCTCAAAATTCACACAAGTGTATTTTTCTTTGGTATTTCATTATCTTTTTAATCCATTATTGTTTTGATAATAGTATACCATTCAGATTATTAGCTTCTACTAACCAAAATGAAATGGTAACATGCGAGTCTGTTATAGATGACAAATGATCTATGACAGATGGAAAAGGGACCTAGTGTTCTACTTTATGATGGAATGCCAAGAGCTATATTTTAAGACAATTAATTTGTGACTTAAAAAAAATATAATTCCTACGAAGTAGGCTCTCATTTGCAAATTGTCAGGTAATGAGTGAGTGAGTCCATCCGAATCCTTTCGTCGGCAAAATAAGGAGAACCGTTGACATTAGAACCTTGATTTTTGGCATGAAAGTGCATTAGGGGACTTACCTGCAAGTTTTAAGCTGATCTACTTTTGATGAAAATTTCTGGTGATATTTGATGAAAATCAATGGTCATTCTGACTTGGGCAGTGCCCATCTTAATATAGGCAGGATTTCAACTTGGGGTGGAGAGGGGGATTTCCAAGAGTTCAGTTCGCGTCGGAGTCCTAATGCTTACCCTACTTCGTAGGTCCTGTGACATTAGTCGCACTGCCATGTATAACAGATATAAAACAATTGATAATTAGTTTATGTACACGTGATGGGTTAACCTATTTCGGTCAAGTTTTTTGATAATTTTCAGTGGGATAGTTCCATTTTCTGTCGTCTCTTCCCATCTTTTAGGAACACCTTGCTCATATACATGTACATGTAGGTAAACATTCTATAACATTGGAGGTTTCTTGTGAAATTTCTGTATTTTGAGGATACATAAATTGCTTTCATTATTTTTTTTCTACGCAGGTCGACGATCACGGGGTGTATTATTGGGGCAAATTCTCTTATCAATGACAGATGTGAACTAAAAGACTGCGTGCTAGATAATGGGCAAACTGTGTCCGCTATGGGTAAGGATAACATTTGCTATTATTGACTGCCTCTGTGCATATTCGACTGGTAATGGCATGTCATTGCACTTTGAAAAGTAATGAAGTAATTTCCTATTGACTGATATAAAAACATGTATTTCCAGTTAAGAAGTTGACCTGGAAAAATTGGTATATTAAAAAAAGAGAAAAAACGCCATAAATATGTCATCAGATTATTGACATTTATCAAATTTGGTGGACACCCTGGTTTTAGTCACTATATATGTATATTTATCAATGGGCTGATAAATCAGAAAAAATGTAGAAAGCAAGGATACCTTTGCCTGAGAAACCAGTTCTAACTTGACATCGAATCCTTTCAGATTCCTTTGTACTTTACAGATTTTACCATTGAACATATTTTTTTCTTCATTTTATTTGCAGGACAATTCACGAATGAAGCCATTGTGGACATTGATCGTATGATGGAGATTTAGTCTGGTCCTGGACTAGTGAACTCTTTTATCATAACAGGCAGCAGTTATATACTTGAGATATATTTGCATATTCACATCTTTCATCCTGATTTGTCTATCATTAAAACTTCCATATGTCTGCCTTGAAATCACGTCTTGTCTTATTACTATAATCTATTCGAACACACAGGGTATTTGGTTAGTTCCTGTCACACTTTGGGTAGTTCTTGTCACACTTTGGGTAGTTCCTGTCACAGTTTGGGTACGGTAGCTCCTGTCACATTTTGGGTAGTTCCTGTCACACTTTGCAGGCCTCTCATTTTGAGGCGAGTGATTGTATCCTTTAACCTTAATCACTCTCCTCAAAATGAGAGGCCTGACTTTGGGTAGTTCCTGTCACACTTTGGGTAGTTCCTGTTACAGTTTGGGTAGTTCCTGTCACACTTTGGGTAGTTCCTGTCACAGTTTGTCTAGTTCCTGTCACTCTTTGAGTAGTTCCTGCCATGGCTCTGCCTATGCTAATTCTCTCTGTAAACATATGAAGACAGTCCGAAATCAAAATGAAATATATGCCGAAACATGTAAAACCAGTCCGGAATCAAAATATATTTTACACCGAAACATTTGTCGTGGCAGTGGGTAGTTGTTTCGGTGTAAAGTTCATTTTGGTTCCAGAATGGCTTCATATGAGATAACGGTGTTGTTTTCATATCAAAATTGATGACTTTGCACAAAGACAATACTTTATTAAGATGCTGTTATTCAAGAATTTGGAGACCAAGTGCTCTGAACACTGAAAAATTTGATCTCAGTATTTAATTTTGGTACTTAAACTGAACCTCAAGGGGGGTCCAGATTTTCACTAAGGTGTAGAGAACCCTAATATCTTTCAAAGTGCAATATCTCAGCATACAGTTTATTCATAAATTTGACAAAATTAATATTTCATCACAAATCGGAGGTGCACATCATTGAAGCATGTTTAATAAGCCTGAAAACTTTCAATTCTAACTTGAACTTGCCGAAATATTCATTGATGTGAAGCATTGACCTTTTCTTGAAATAGTATGGTAATGTAAAACCTACTTTAGGAGTGTTGTTGCTGTTGTTAAAGAAAATTCTGTAAACTGCTGAAAAGTGTATGCCTGAAAATAATGTGCTGTGTAATTGGTTGCTGGATTTGGGTAAGTATTTCATACCGAGAGTGCAAGCATGAATTTGTACCAGTAAACTAAGATAAATTTGAGAAATTGTATAAAATTCATTGTCCACTGTATGGTTAAACATCAATTACCTATGTCTGTATGTATCTTTACCTGTATTTTGCAGAAGCTTCTTTCATATTGCATACAACTTAGATTGGCCAATAGTGACACAGCCTATTATTAAGGTTTTAACTTTATCAGTGTTTCATGCATGCACTCACAGTATTTAACATTTACACAAGTCCATAAACTAATCGCCCTGAACATGCAGTGTCATTATCTCAGGCCTAAGCTTATGCTTTACAACATTTTTCAAAATACTCTATAAATAGCAACAGTGCTCTGCTCACTAAGCCCTTAAGATCTTTCTGACTAGTTAAAACTATTTTCCCATATTTCAGCATTGGAGGAATTGTGAATGAAATGGCCCACACTAGTCTAGATGACTGCCACAATCCAGACAATAGCAAGAGGCCCAAACCACAGTTCAGCAACAAGATTTTCTGCAATACTACTATGCCCTAAAAGTAAATAAATAATGCCAAGAAAAGTTGCACGTGGTGGGTCCCAACTATTTACCTTCCAGTCACATCCAGTCATTTGTCCAGTACCCGTAGTGAAAAATTACTGTCCAGTCAAGTAGACAAATATTACCGTCCAGTACAGGGTTATGCATTTTTAGTCAATGCCATCCAGCAGCAATTTGCAAATTCGCCATGTTCAGTAGAAATAACCATACATCCAGGCATTGTTTGGAAATTGTGAATTCGATTTAAAATTCAAATTTTAATTTGAACAATTGAATTGGTCATGCATTGACCAGAAGTTCTAGTAGCATTTTTAGCCAATGCCATCCACTAGCACTGAACCAAAACGAATCGGTTTTCATTGTCCCACATCTGCCATGATATTACATCGAACTTTAGTTCAAGATATCCTATTTTAGATATATTAGAAATCCATGCTAAAAATTATACCAAAAACCGACGAAACTCCCATTTCAAACGTCCGTTGACGCGGTTTTACGCCAGTTAACAGTATAAAACTTTGGTATTTTGTCTGAATGAAACGGCTGTGCAGCAGTGAAGAAATTAATTTTTGGTTTGACTGACGGAACACCTGAGGGAGTTTTTCGTATGTTATGTTAATGTAACTACACTGTTTTGCTATTGGACAGCTGAAACTGCTACTGAATTTGACTGGACGTTGCATTATCTGTACTGGACGTGGCTGACTGACCTGACTGGACGGCAATTTTTTTCCTACTCGACTGGACGTGATTTTTTCGCTGTACTGGACATGAGTGGACGGTAAATAATAGGTTGGTTACCTTTCGTGTTATATGGAAGGTTGTGGTTTACGTATGCGCCGGGCTCATATATAAACGATATATATAGTAGTCTATTGTATTAAAATTTTAAAACACTTTCTCCGTTGATCGGATGGCTAAAGCCAGGGGGCAATAAGGTCGTCTTGCGCCCCAATCCATTGCAAGTCTGTTTTTCTTACAAAATAAATTTCACTGAAATACTGTTTCTTTGTCACGAAAATGTGTTCGTTATGAAAACAGTGACAAATCTATAAACTCACTGATGCAGAATCCCAACATTTATGAAGAATTTACCAATATATAACTGCTAAACGGAATGGGCCCTGCAGGACTAGAATGCGTAATTCTATAAGTGCATATATTTCTTAATACCCAAGCAATAGTTTGTCTGGATCTTTTTGGTGAGATAGCAATTTGCCCGACAAACCGTAATGTAGTCAATAAAAATAAACTATTTTTTAAAATGCTGGTCGGAGTCCCAGGGAGTTAGGGACGGTGAAACCGTGTCTAGATTCACGGTGGAATGACCTGATTTCTTGCCAACCATCAGAAGAAACCCGTGACAATGCTGTAGGTCTATCATAGTAAGAAATATAGGTTCCTACTATCATAGGCCTGCAGCATTGTCACATGTTTCCTGTGTTGCCAACACATTATTGCTGTAATACATTTGTTTATTTGTCCATACGCATTGCTGCTTTGTAAGATATACTTTATTGATTCAACATTGTTGCTTTCCAAAATACACATTTTATCGTATTCATTTATTTATGAACATTGTTGCTTTTCGCGAGATACAATTTATAATCTCATCGAAAAGTGTTACATTTGAAGACCTGATATAAATCTCTTAGAAAGAACATGGCTGATGACGGTCTCGAAATACTTTTAAGTTACGCAATAATGTTCGCTGAGTTGATAAACTGTAGCTCTTGAAAAGCAACATTGTTGATAGGCCTACATTAAGTATCTCTTTAAATGCGACAATGTTTGCTGGCCGGGAAATGTGTGTCGAAATGCAACAATGTTGAAGAAAATGTATCTTGAAATGCAACCATTTTGAATAATAAGTGACTTTCTCTTGAAAACCAACTTGGAAGTATAGACCTAATATTAATATTAAATAACCAGTAAACTATAAGCATGAAAACATCAATGGGCCGCAAATCGAAAGTAGTTGTCTTCCAGGAGGCCCATTTTGCATTATGTGAATCTGTAATAAGGTTAGAGAAGATGTAATACTGAGGAAAATAACCTGATTCACTGATAATGTATGATTATTTTTTTTTATATATGAATTATAAAGTATTTATTATAATTCATCGCATGTTTAAAATGCTCAGCACAGTTTAAGATATGCGAATATTTCTTATTACCAGTGGCAATAATTGTTCATTATTTCATTCATTACACAACATTTTGTAGAAAACAAACTTGTACATCATTTACAGTTGAGAAATAGCTCTCTTTTTTCCAGATTACCAGTCTACGCACGTTATGTGGCACAAGATTTGATCGTTTACGGTCAAACAATACCTTAAAATAGTCTTGGAAGAGTTGTCGTTCCTGTTAATCGCAAATAGCTGCAAAGGTTAAGAGTTCAAGGTGTTTGACCGAGTTAAATATGTATTAGCTGTGTCTGACCTTTACTCGTATTTCAGTGAGAACATCACAGAGCAGACATCATGTTCTCTGGAGAGTCTGATGACCTTCGAATATTTAAGCTGTATTGAGATCCGAATCATAAATGGACGACGGAGAGATATATAAGGTGTGTATACGTTTGCAGAATATGTTTCGACTCGTAAATTATATGAGCGTGTTCTTGGATTTCTAGGTCAGGGTCGTTCGCCGTTGGTTGTGGGTTATTCCCGCTGTACAGTTTTATAAACACATATTCAACTAAATTATTGTGCTGTCGGATTCTAGTTATGTTCCGTTATATGATTAGTATTACGGCTGTGTTTAAACTGAATCGAATCCCAGTGAATCGCATGCGGGCGGCATTATCCCTTTGACCTGCTTTTCAGCATTTGTTATGATCATGTATGCATTCCTTTGTGAGCGTCGTTATAAGCCGTCAAGAGTAGTCTCCCCTACACCGGTGAATTAGTCACGGATTTATCCCTTGATTTATGACCTTCAACTGATTATACTGCATTTTAAACTTCTTGGGGATATCCGATAGCAGATATCATTAAATCAGACCCCTTCGAAAATTTCCGCTCCACAATTCCGAAAAACTGGAGTAATTGGTTGAAGAAAGGGACGATTGTTGAGAGCACTAATTATAAAAGCTGTTGATGAAAGATCAGTTGTAAATGATTCGTAGGCCTACAGGTCGTTTTGGGTATGAATTTGTTATCTTACAAAATATGCAAGGACCCAGTATTTTATTACATAACTAAGTAATACAGTATAAATGTATTCACAATCACGGGTTTGATATGTAGGCCTATGTATGCTTATACCGTATACACGAGTTATTTTAACTCCGCTTTTTCCAAGTATATGTCCACAAAATGGAAATTAAAAATGCCTCTAGAGGGTATACCTTGCATTGCTTATACGTAATATACAACAAGTATATAGTTTTTGTCTCCAAATATCTTTGAAATATTTGAAGTCATGGTGTAGCGGTTTGTTTAGTCATAGCAAAATTGGTGTACTCTGAATTCGCCAGGGTGAGCTTTTCGAATATTAGAAAGATTATTTGCATTTAGTCCTGAATATACATACCCTACGTGGCATTCACTGTCTTTGCATGGCTCCCTGGGTGGAGATTTTATTTTAAAATTTTGAAAGTTTTGATCAGACATATTTCCATTCCGTGATACAGATAATGCAGAGAGAATCTAGAAAGATAATTGTCTTTTTTTTTCAATTAGAACAAGGGACAATTTCAAACCTCGCTCTTTAGTGTAGTAAATTAGGACCAGGATAAGTTCTAATTATCACGGATTCCATAGATTCGCTAAGTCAAACCTTTTCCGCTCAGAATTTACTCCATAATATTTCGTATGTCATATAGGTTAGGATTCCGTTTATCTTCTGATCACTATATATGATCTTCAATGCACCCATAAGAAAGAAAATGTTTTGAATTGGTAAGATTTTTATACACCTAAATTTTATCAAATCAATTTGTAGATTTGGACGGTTGAAAAGTTACCCCATGCCATTTTAAGATACCCGTTGTAAGAAGAATCAATTGCACTATTTCGGCGTCTCAATTCCATAAATAAAAATGATAAAATCACTGTATAATGTCCACGAAAACACTACATTCATAGACAAAAAATGTGCTTTAATTGTTAACATGGCAGTGTGACAAACGTCACAGGACCTACGAAGTAGGGTAGGAAGGGATTAGGACCCAGACGCGAACTGAACTCATGGAAATCCCCGTTGAAATCCTGCCTATGTTAACATGGGCACTGCCCAAGTCAGAATCAGCCCTGAAATTTTCAACAAAAGTAGGTCAGCTCAGAACGTGCTGGTAACAGTCCTCCAATGCACCTTCATGCCAAAAATCAAGGTTCTAATGTCAACGGTTCTACTTATTTTGCCGACGAAAGGATTTGGATGGACTGACTCACTCATTACCGGGCAATTTGCAAATAGAGCCTACTTCGTAGGAACATATTTATTTTAATATATAAACCTTACAACTTTATTTATCTTAATTTTATCAACTCAAAGAATTTCCGTTTCATGCTTTACGTGTCCATACAATCCATGCCTTTGCAGGTGCACTTGTTTGAGGATTTTTTTTAAACGCAGAAATCGCACTTATATCAACAAAGAGACAACATATAATTCGGTCATTGTGTGAAAACTTGATTTCATGATGTACATATAGAGTTTTATAAGCAGACAAAATAATCTAACATCTTTTTTTCAATAATTTTAAAACGATACTTCTGCTTGAGTAATGCAGAGTATATCATCATTGTCATGAAAATACTGGACCAGTTTTGGTTATAATCATATGTTGCTATGATCGAAAGTCCCTCGTGTAAAACTCTAAGTATTGAACAAATAAGCCGCGGTTCAGCAAAGGAGATGATACGATATGGCGGGATTTTGGCCTGTACGTGGTGCGGTTGAAATCGAAAAATTAAATGTCCTATAAATAATTGTGTTTTAATGTAACGACAAGAGAAAATATATGTACACAATATGTAAAAGTTCTAGCGTTATGATTGTAGTTATGACATGAAACTGAAACCCGCAGCATGTGCTTTTTCTTGAGAAATGGGTCTAACTCGAGTCATTTAAATACACATTTAGACATGAAGGACCCCTTGGACCAAAACGCCATATATCTTGGTGATTTGCGGTGGCATTATAACTCGCTGCTGGAAAATCTTTTTGGTCCAAGCAGTCCTTCGTGTCTAAATGTGTCTTTAAATGACTAGATTTAGACCCTTTTTTCACGAAATAGCACATGCTGCGGATTTCAATTTCATGTCATGACTACAATGATAACGCAATCGAGCTAGAAATTATATTGTATACATATATTTTCTCTTGTCGTTACAACACAATTATTTTGAGGACATTTTATTTTCTCGATTTGAACCGCACCACGTATAGGCCAAAAATCCCGCCTTATCGTACCATCTCTTTTTATCTGCTTATTATAAAATTCTTGCATGCGTCATGAAATCAAGTGTTCACTCAATGAGTCAGAATAATATGTTGTCTGTTTGTTCATATAAGTTCGAGCGATTTCTGTGCAATAACAAAATATAAAAAAATCACCTGTAAAAGGGATCGATTTGTATAATCATGCCATGGATCCTTTTCTATTTTTTGATGATTTCCTATTTTTGGATCCTTTCCTATTTTCTTAAAAAGCATTTTTCTATACTTGGGTCTAAATTATACAATTGATATAAGGTATATTTCAAGTTTACAAAAAAGTTGAAAAATGAGAGCATTGGCTCCCGTTGAATGTGTATGGAGTAAATGTTAAATTATTCTTTGAACCTAAAGTTGGCGAAATATGACCTCCACATATATTTCCCATTTTGCACCAAAAAAATCTTAACCATTAATTTCTCTGTAGGTCTATTCTCTTAAATAATTAGATTGGAATTCTTGACCCATCTATTCCAATTAAAAATTAATCTGTTAGATTGAAAATCCAAGTTTTTTTATTATCTATTGGATCGATTTTCTGATCTATAGAGTAGATTCATTCTGTTCTTTTTCAGTCCAACAAATTCAAAATAATTGCAATCGAACCGAATGATATTTCCTTCTGTGAATATTAGATCTTGTCCATAATACCAATCTTTTCAGATTAAAATGTCAATCTTTCCTTGCGAGTGAAATTATTTTCAATCTATTAGATTGAAAAAATGAAAAAATAATTTTCAATCTATTAGATTGAAAAATAGCAGAATGAATCTAATGCAGACGGATAATTCAGTCTAAAAGATCCTAACAAAGTGGAATTTTCAATCTAATTATTTACGAGAGCAGACCTGTGCATTGGTACGAGATCATCCATGGATGTATGAAAGTTTCTAGGAAGAATGGCGACACCAGTCGTGCTCGTTTCTATCTAACATGGTATGGCGGGGCACAGGTATAGGGCTTCCAGGAACTATTCTAATCTGCTGTTTTATTTGTTGCACAGATATACCTATATTACAGTGGATATATTTGGTGACGTTCATCTGGATAACCAAGGCGATGGCGATTTTAAGCGATACATGTCAATGGCACATTGTAAACAACTGATTAAGCCCATACATCACCGTATATAGTCCAGATACGAAACTTCTGATTGGTGGGTTACTACGAGACTGTTGATTGGTTGGTAACTGCGAAATCACTAATTGGTTAGTGACTACGAAACTGCGGATGTGTTGGTTACTGCCAAAATATGATTGGTTGGATACTACGAAACTGCTGATTGGTCGGTTACTACGAAACTGTTGTTTGGTTGGTTACAGCCTGTATGAAATCCATTCGACAAATGCCATTTAGCTTGTGGAATACATAAATAATCCATCCGATGAACCTTTACAGAAATTTCTCCACGAGCCAATGAAAATCCTAGATTCCTTTTAGAAAATTTGAATTGACCAATCAAGGGATTTAGAACTGCACAAATCTCGTGTTGCATGGATGTAGCTACAAAGCTCCATTAAATTAATTCTGAGGAGGTCCATCCACTTGGACATAGTATGGAAGGCGACAATTTCTGGAACACTGTGAAAAGCTATAATGCTGAAACTAGTTCAGGCTCTGTCACAAGCGTCCCGACGGCAAGGCAAAATCCAGTCCAGGACAACGACGATGATCTGTATATCATTAGTGACACAGAACTGTCCAATTTTGGTGTTGGAAGAGGTGAAGTTGAAACCGCTATTGAGAAACCACAGATCAGATCTGATAGTCAATTACGCAAACTACTCTCTAAGCAGACGACTGTCGCACAGGACGCGGGAAGCTCTCCTATTCTCAAACAGCAGTTGGGTAACGCAGCGCCACCTAGCTCTTCCTTTGCTGACCCTGTTTGTCCACCTCTCAACCAACTCGGAGATAATTATATGAACAAGTTCGACCAAGATCCGGTGGATATTGATGTGTTATTCGTGTCCGAGCATCCGCCGTCGACTAGTCTCAACACAGATGCACTGGTACCGAAGAAGAAATCTACGGCTAGCCCATGTCTGAAAGAGCTTCTGAGTATCAAAGGTTCCAGCGAAATACCACAGAAGGATGCGTCAGAAACGTCTGCTGGATCAAGATTTCCTCTGCTCTTAAAATCGCTGAAGGTAAAGAATAACGACATTGACCTTTTGAGCAGTGCTGGGCAATCTAATTATGGTATAGAGATATCAGTGCACACATTGTCTCGGGAAACAAACTTAAGCCTACGAGACAGTGACATGACGAGAAGTAATATGCAGTCTCTTCCCGGTCTAGGCATGGAAAAATGTTTCCAAAACTCAAGCTATGGAACAGGAGACATTGAAGTTACTGGGGACTCGGTACAATCTACCTCGGACATTGTAGACATGGAGGCATCACCTGTGGATGTCAGCTATGGCTTACGCAAGAGAGATGGAATACATAGGGTGGTGTATGAGTCGTTCGAAGAGGAATTGTCTGACCGATCTGATCGAGAGGATAGCGACCATTTTTACTATGACATAGACGACCTGGACGATGATTATAACCCCGGCGTTGAAGGAAGCGATAGTGAGGGGGAACACCAGTACAATGCTGTTCATAGAAGAACATTGAAGACGAAACGAGAATCCGGCCAGCTGTCCGAAAGTCCACCCAAGAAGAAAAGTCGTGGAAAACAGGCCATAAGTGTTCTAGAACAATTGACGGGTCAGACTGGTGAAGAGAACGTATTCCAAGAAGGATACTCTTTTCGTAAACGAAGCGAAAAATCAACTGCAGATGTATTACAACTGGTCTCGCAAAGCGACACTGATTCATCGGACAATAGCCGGAGCCGTAATATATTCAAGAAGAGGAGAGAGGAGAGTAGCGACTCCGGTGAGGAATACGAACCCGAGAAGCAACATAGATTCCAGAAACGAAACTCGGGTAATAAGACACGTCGGAGATCTAGCAAACTAGGAGTAGGCCCAAGAACAGCGATTACATCGACGAACCAATCGCCACCCCCTGGTTCAATGGACAAGATTGGGCCTGCCTGCTCCACCCTGTTGCAGCTTGCATCAAATGTTGAGTCTCCACATGCGTCGAAAAAGCAGATGCCTGGAGCCATTGACCATAGTCCTACTCCAGATTCTGTTTCGCGAAACGAAACGTATAAGATCCTGAAACTGCTTCTAGAGACTCCATCTAACGTTGACATGCCCGAGCTCCAAGCTTCTATCGATAATCTTTCCACCATAGCGGGTTCATGTTGTTCACCTCAAGGCGAACGGCTTAGTGAAAAGTGTAACAAAAATAGCGTTCTGCCAGAGTCAAATAGATTGTCTGAAGCAGACGACAGTACATCAAGTCGCATTTCTCTATTGAAAAGGGCTCTATCAGCACGTGCTGAACAGCAGAAAGATGCTGGCGGAGAAAAGGAAGCAATAGTTCATGAGGACACGCGAGTGGAAAGAGACACTGATAGATTACTGCAGAGTTATTCAGAGAAACTCGGTAATGATCCAGCTCAAAGCGAGTGTGATAATTCTTTGGCGACGCAGATTCGGCCAATAGATCCTGTTTTCGTGAAAACTGAGCCTAAATCCCTGGATCACTGTTCTACAGCAGATTATGATAGCTATTGTATTGGGGCTAAACCCCAAAGTCCAAAATTATTCGGCAATTTTGGCCTTGATTACGTTCGTTTGAAAACTGAGCCCGGATGCCAAGAATTTCCGAGCGTTGACAGTCAGTCTATGGAGATGTACCCTCATAATACAACTGATTCGCTTGGTCTGAAAAGTGTTCCCGAATATGGTAGACATCACCATGGAAACCGCGGAAATGAACAATCTGATTCTTCCGGCTTGAATACTAGTTTGATCAATACTAAAACTATTAGACTGGGTCCGAAATTTACACAGATGACCGAACCATCTGGTGTAAACGCCTATCACGTGAAAACTGAACTCCCAGGTCCAAATTTGTGGCAAAGCTATTCAGGAAAGGACCAGAATAATGAATCAGTGAGCCAGTATAACATTACTTCAGCCACGCAGACTTGGTATGCAAATCCTGTAGTCATAAAATCTGAGCCCGAATCACCGGAACATTGCACTAATGTTGACCACTTCTGTATGGAGGCTAAACACGGAAGTCTCAAATCCATGTTACGGATTGACCCATTCTACGCGAAAACTGAACACGAAAGCAATGAGAACCCTGCCCAGGAGAAGTTTGTTCCCTGGACAACTGGTCGTGTTGGCGTGCAAAGTGAACGAGGCGTTCTCAGATATGAAGATACAGCTAACAGAAACAGGGAATTTGGAACTAATGGTTCGAAGACTATCCCGGAGAAGCCTTACGTTGTTGCCCCAGGTCCAAACATTGGACACCTGGGAATTGCGACTTCTGGGCCAGGCTGCCATTACTCGGAACAATTTGTTAACGTCAAAACGGAACCTCTGGACTATGGATTTAACAGTTCCACTGATTTTGCTAGTACACGAAGTGACAGATTAGCTATGAGAGAATCCCTAGGATTGAACGATGGTGCAGTGACGCAGAGTGTGGGCCCAAGTTCAGATCCATTTCCTAGCCATTCCCAACGGCCTGTTTCAGGTCCATTTCCTAACCATTCCACAAGGCCTAGTTTAGGTCCATTTCCTAACCATTCCAAATTAATAGATAGCACCGTCGAGGTAGGTTTCAAGGACCCTGTCGGTGCATCTCATGATGCGAGCTTTCACGAGTCATTCATTCGCAGCAATCCTGTACATCCCACAAACGTCCAGACAAATTTCTGTGATAAGTTGTACAGTTCAGGCCGATATGGTATGGATTTTGTGCGACGGGATGTCGGCTCTGCCCAGTCCAACTTAGATTCGGATTTCAGCCCTATCAATTATGTGCCTAAGATACAGAAAGTTTTCACGTTAGTCTCTTTGCCGAGCGAACGCTTTATCACCGAAGAATTACAGGGGGCTTCTGTCAAATTACACGATAAGTTCAGCAAAGTTGACACGGTGAATGATAACAGCGCGGTAATTATGCCCCAGAGTGCTACTGCTACTAAACCTAACCGTTCAGTCGGTTCAGTTGGCGATATGGGAAGGTTAAAAGTTCCACATTCTGTCGACGCACAGTTGCTTGTTGATTGGGGTAGTACCAGGCCCGCACTGCAAATTGCTACCGGTCAGTCCGCCATTGACCGAGGAAGTGCCGTGTCTGCATTGCAAATTGCTGCCGCTCAGTCTTTTGTCGATCAGAGTAGCGCGACGTCTGCATTGCAAACCGCTGTCGCTCAGTCGGCCTGTGATCGAGGAAGTGCCGGATCTGCACTGCAAACCGCTGCCGCTCAGTCGGCCATTGATCGAGGAAGTGCCGGATCTGCACTGCAAATTGCTGCCGCTCAGTCGGCCATTGAGCGAGGAAGTGCCGGATCTGCACTGCAAATTGCTGCCGCTCAGTCGGCAATTGATCAGGGTAGTGCTATGTTTGCGCTGCAACTTTTAGCCAAATTTAACCAATTTCCCAAGACTGGCGATGGGAAACCACCTCCATGTTCTACCGATAGGACATCTACTCTGCAGCAATCGAGTCCAACTCTCACGGCTTTACTGACCGATAGGTTTAACCTTTCTAAGAAATTCTAGAGTGCGTGATAGTCAAAACAGTCTGATTATTGCTTTGCAACAAGTGAACTTTCTTTTGTAACACTATATCTATTTTGGTAAGATAATAATATATTTCGTAATAATTCCATGCCTATCACTACCAGCAGTAAGAAACCGCCCTCGGGGTCCCCTCCTTCACTCATCGGCCGCTCCCGTCCTGTCCCAGTAAAAGACGAGAGCAAGTTTTATCTGATAAATTGAGCAACATTTCCATTCCCACACCCTCTTGGTACAGTGGGGGTGGTAGTTTGCTCGTATATTAAGACTGTACTGAGATAATTTATGGTATATAAATACCTTGTAAACCAGGTATAGATTTACATGATTTGAAACTCCTTATGTAAGTATGATTTGAATTTGTCTTTTCGCCTCTCCCTCCCCCCAACAACAACAAAAAGTATTAAAAAGGTTTTTCACCTTTTGTTCGGTTTTCTCATATTGCTTACAATCTTTCTTTCGTCGCACGGCTGAGATTTTATCAGATCATGTTAGATTTACCACCAATCCGGTGTCATATACATACTATTACCAAATATTGTAAGGAACCTATTTGCATATAGTATTGGTATGTGTCAATATAGATGATTCCGCCCTTTGTAGTTTTACCCCGCAGTCACATTAGGTGGAAGGGGTATTGTTCTCGCAGTGTCGTCCATCTGTCCGTTCGTCTGTCCGTCTGCCTATCATCCTTATGTATACGATATCTCCAGAAAAAAATATAGCCAGGATTCCTAAATTAATAACGCATACTGTCAATGAACTAGAAGCCTCTTGTAGAGGACCGACCTTGCTCCATTTTTCTGGGTCAAATTATTCATGTAATTTGTTTCCAATGTTGTTAACCCAATATCCCCTGAATGATTTTACCCAGTCTTTTTAAATTGAGGTCATAGATGTATCTAGCTAATGGCCAGAAGCCTATTTACTATATTGTGTATTAAAATGAGATTTTATGTTATTAGCACAATTTCTCTTGGAGGATTACAGTCAAGTTCATACCACATATGCAGCTACCAATGTACCAGTATCTTATTTGAGATAACTGAACTTGACCTTTTTTTCTCAAGGTCATATACTTTGTTAAAGTTGATTCACTGTTGTTAGCAAATCTGCCGAAGCTATAGAGTTGTATGGTTATGCTCTCAGCACAATATAGACCATTATGATCACATGATCCCGTTGTCTGGTGACATCAAGTAGGGGAAAGTATGTGGCCAATTATCACACAGTACGGTACCACAAAGTAAACACAAGAAAACGAAGTAAACACTAAATAATACTTTTTGCTGCGTTTTCTTGAAAGGTGGGAACAGGTTTTTTTAATTTTTTTTCCTCATATTTTGGTCGGTAATATTTCACACAGTAAGCAATAAAGTAACTACATGGTACCACACAAAAAAAACTATGATCACACTTTACGGCTAAGTTAGTGGTCACTCTGGTTACTTTGTGACAATTCGTGGGCCGCCATTTTGAATTTGTGCAAGATCGTATACACCCAGGATTTCGAATAGTCACAAAGAGGCTGCTATGATTTTTTGAGAAATAGTAAAATGTTGTTCCAAGTACTATCGTTGAAATGTTATTAACGGGTGAGTGGGAGTAATAGTTTTGTCAAAAAACGGCTAAATCTACTGTTTTATGGTATATGTGGTGTTTTATGGTGTTTAAATGTTGATTTTGGTTAATCTCTGGTATTTTACTTTTATACGCCCGCCAAAAAGGCGGACGTATTATGTGATGGCGGTATCCGTCCGTCGTGTCCGGTCTCTATCTGGGACAGTTTTCTGTCTACAGTTCCAATTTTTGGTGAGTGGATACCCTATGAGGAGACGATGCGTTGCGTATCAAAATGAAGGTCGAGGTCGGAAGTCAAAGGTCACTGGCCTGAAAAACAAGAAATCACTGAAGTGTTCGTGTTTGGTCTATATCTGTGAGCGTTTTCTGTCCACATCTGCAATTTTTTGTGAGCGGATACACCAGGTGAAGGCGATGTGTCGTGTACCGAAATTGAGGTCGAGGTCAGAGATCAAAGGTCACTGTTGCCTAAAAATCCGAAAAATCATTGATCATTGACAGTTTTCTATCTACAGTTCTAATTTTTGGTGAGTGGATGCCCTATGGGGGAACGATGTGTTGCATACCACATGTAGGTCGAGGTCAAAGGTCAATGTGACCGAAAAATCAGGAAATCATTAAAAATTTCTAGTTTTAATGAGTGGATTCAATAGGGGGAAATGAATTCACATACCAAAAATTAGGGCAAGGTCGAAGGTCAAAGGTCAGTGACGCCAAAATCAGGAAATTATTAAAAATAACTTTTTGTGTGTGTCAGTAGATACATTACGATGTGTCACATACCAAAATGTAGGTCAAGGTCACTGTGACCCCAAATCATAAAATTGTTAAAAATCAAGATTTTTTGTGTCCATTGATATATTAAGGGGAGACGATTTCTCATGTACCAAGATTTAGGTCAAGGTCACTAGTGAAGGTCACTGTGACCCCAGAATCAAGAAATCTTCAAAAATTACTTTTTTGTGTCTGTAGATACATTAGAGGGACATGATGCGTCACGTACCAAAAGTAGGTCAAGGCCGAAGGTCAAGGTCACTGTGACTCCCATAATCATGAAGTTGTTAAAAATGTTAGATTTTCTTGTGTCTATAGTAAATATATGGTTTTTATACATTGATAGAAGACAATGTGTCGTGTCCCAAACTTTAGGTCAAGGTCAAAGGTCAAGTTCACTGTGACTCCAAAATCAAGAAATCATTAAAAATAACTTTTTTGTGTGCCAGTAGATACATTGGAGGGACACGATGTGTTACATACCAAATGTGGGTCAAAGGTCAAGGTCACTGTGATCCCAAAATCAAGAAAGCATTAAAAGTCACATTTTCATATGCCTTTCGAAGATGAGGTCGTGTAATGCGATGTTGCATTCTGTCGATTCATCCATTAACATTTCTTGTCCATGCCATATCTCCAGTTTCAAGGTATACCTTACTCGCATGGCAAAGGGGAGCCATATTCATTTTGAGATCAATTTGTTGAAGGTCAAGTTCAGTCCCCCCAAATCTGAATCAAGTTTAACTGACTATATATGTTAAGTTGGAATATTCAGTGTTGTCTCCCCTACATGTATATGGCATTTGTCCTGTTGGGTTGTCTCCCATGTTTGATAAATTTAAGAAACCGCTACATTTAGTTAAACTGTTGTGAAATAAAAACCATAGATTTATTAATTTAACAGGTAGAGGAGTCCTTTGTTTATTAACTCTAGAACAAAGATTAACTTCACGACTTTCTTCCCATTTTTGTTCCTTTACGAAAAATTTTCTCACCTGAAAGGAATCCATTTGAAGGAAAACTACTATTTTCTTGTGTTCGACTTTTGTCGATTTCAGTGTGGGATATGTGAGCTCTCGGCTGTTGTTTCAAGGTCACCTAGTTACCAAGAGTTTAGCCCATTTTAGATTATCATTCAATGTAAGATGTGATATATGTTACATTGTCAGAAGCACAAAATCGTAGACCTTTCTCTGGATTGCTAGCTACCAATTTGGATCAAGGCCATTAAACAACCTTGAAATTTGGACCAGTGTAATTACAGATACTAGTATACGGGCGTATATTGAAGCCCCTTGGGCTCTTGTTAATTTGTGGTTACTTTGTGTTGCTCCGCTGTAATAAATTAGTCTCACATTGCCGTCACTTTATGTCACTAGGCGGGGAATCATGTGATGTATTATAAAGGTCTAGACAAGCTACAGAGCTATCTTGTAGATTTACACCACAGATGCTAGTCTGCTTATTGACCTCAGCCCTATTGAAATTATCTGACCATGACCTATTCTTCAAGATCGAAGTAAGTTTGTCTCTCCGCCATTGATGATATATCACACACTGATAGTGAATCAGCCAAGCTGTCCATAAACCACACATACATATGAATCACAACAGCCCAGGGGATTTGGGCCCATTGGGCTATATTTAGCTCGACTGAAATGTAACAGTTTTAATACGTTCCATTGAAAATCTGGTATGCCGTGTTTGGCGATAAAAACATAACTGTCAATATTGTCGGTAGTTATCTGCGTACTAGAGCGAGTAAATTATGCATAATTTATGTATTACTTTTTGACTTGGTGATATTTAATGTAATTATTAATGTATCAATATTATTAATATTATTCTGCTCGTTAAATTATCATGGTTGACCCAATAAAGAAGTATCTATGTATCTTTGTTTCCTCACTTTCCTCACTTGGTACACCATATCAGTCTATGCCGTGGAAGAGAAAGTGGTATTCAGAACAACACGAACCACATTAAACGTTTCCCTAAAAAAATTGAGTGGAAATTTCACTCCAGTAAGAGTGGAAATTCATCCCACTCAAGTTGAGTGAAATTTTGAGTGAAGTTTGAATTGATAACTCGCTCAAGTTCGGTGAAGTTGATTCCACTCAATTTGAATTCGCTCGACTTCAGTGGAATTTTTAACTTGATTGGAAGGAATTTCCAATCTTACTTGAGTAAAATTCCACTCATTAGTTGTTTTAGAGAGTACCATTTAGTATAGCAGACCTCGTTCACCCACTTTCACCGTTTATTAGAGCATTTCCACAAAGTGGATGCTCTTATGTTTTCATGAGAAACGGATCCGCCGCCGCCGCCGCGACTTTAAGGTGGCTCCCTGGTTACAAGAATGGCTGTTCTGCGCAGCTTTCTGCGCATAGCAATTACCTCCCTTGTAATCGTACTCTTGTGCGCGAATGGATAGAATGAGATACTGAATAGAATAGAATAGAATAGAATAGAATAGTTTATTCAGCTGATCACAGCGCCCTCTAGAGGCATACAATCACAGTCTCCCCCCCCCCCCCCCCATCATTGACATTGATTATTCCCGGAAACAACACTTCATTTAACAATGTTAATAACATACGGAAACAGGGTGTATAAGTGTCTTCTGGCCACAATTTCAGTTCACTTGCGGGAAGCGATCGCCCGAGATGGTTCAATTCCACTCTCCTATTGACGACCGCTACCCGCAGTGGTCCGAAATCCCACCAAGCCCGGTCAGGCCGCCAGGTTGAGTGGAAAATCGGGTCCATTCTCGACCTCCACCTGATAACTAGCCCAGCCAAGTGGGGGTGACCAGGAGACACTTACAATAGAAACCTTAATGCATGGATGAAAATGATCCATAATGAATATATGATAAACTGTTTCATGAAAAAACTCTAGCTGGCTACTGCCGCAAATTCAAAATTTCAGCAATTAATTTTGCTACATTAAAACAAATGGACTCATTTTCACACGTCATTAACCAAATGAATTTCTCATCCACAGATAGACTATTAAAGTGAACAGATGAGCCCTTAGCCAGTGTCAACAACTCAACTCGCTGATTATTAAATTGAGGGCATTCTAATAGAACATGTATTTCGTCTTCAATACTTGGACAGAAGTCGCAAGTCCGATCAAGAACTGAAATACCTGTGTATCTCCCCTTTTCTATATTTAGTTTGTGAGCACTTAATCTAAACTTGGCTAGCGCCTGACGATATTTGAATACTTGTATATTTAGCAAATATGGCTCCATGCAAAAATATTTTTGAATAATTGATAAGTGCGTAGTTTATTTCCAGAGTTTAATAAGTGAAAATCTTGCCTATTCCTCAAACTAGAGTTTTGGAAATTAATTATATGTGTTCTTTTTTTCCATTCATCTGAATATGTATTAAAAATAGCATGATGTAACTTCTTGACTGCAGAGTTAAGGGACCCACAGTAAGTTCTTGGGGATAAATGACTTAGTTTAAGTTGACCAAGTAGAGTTTCTAAACCAGTATACCAAGAATCTATGCCTTCGTCATATAGCTGGCGAGACAGTAAATATGCCTCTTTTGCCAAACTATTGTCATCTAGGTTTGTCAAATGTGTACAATATTTATACATTGTGATTAAAAGATCCATTGTTATTGGAGTTCGACCCAGATCTCCTCTAGCTGCGTCATTGCTAGTTTTAGAGTGTACGCCAAGGGCATACTTGCAGAACTTAAGGTGTAATTTTTCAGCAGGCATATTTTCTAACTGTTTAAAAAGATATGATAAGCCTTTAGATTGGCAACTTTTGCTATTGACGGATGATCCCCAAATTTCTCCACCATACAAAAGGATATTTTTAACAGTGTGGTCAAAGATATGAAATAATGTTGACACACTTGGTTGGTTGCCATTAAGAGATTTTATTAAGTGAAAAAAAGCTTTTAGTCCCTTAGAATATAAATCGTCTTTCGCTTGTGAAAATGACCCAGATTGTTGAAAGGTCAAACCTAAATAAGTGTATGTTTGGGTTTGCTCTAGTGGTTCTCCATTTAAGGTAATTTCTGTTTTAATTGTTTTACCCGATTTAGTAAATACCATCACTTTTGACTTGAGTTTATTAATTGAAAGTTGCCATTTATTTGAATAATCAAACAGATTATTAACACAGTTTTGGAGGCCTTCAGCAGACTCAGATAACAGTATCAGATCATCTGCATACAATAAACAAGATATACTGCTGGTATGTAGAGTTACAGGCTGACATAAAATATCAAATATAGACGGAAGGTCATGTAAATAAATCTTAAACAGATTAGGGCTTAATGTATCACCTTGTCGGACCCCTCTTTGTGATGGGAATGGTGCAGTCAATTTATCACCAACCTTTACATGAAGCTGTATATCATTGTACATATTTTGTATTATTTTAGATAATAGTCCATTCAAACCCACGGAATGCAATTTAAATAAAAGAGTATTGTGGGGTACACTATCAAACGCTTTAGCAAAATCGATAAAGCATGTATATAGGGGTTTTGATAGTTTTTTGTTGTATTTGTCTATGAGAGTTTTTAATGTAAACATATGGTCAGATGGACGTTTACCCGAAGTGAAGCCAATTTGTCCATTTGGCACAACATTTTTACTTGCTATGTACTTATCAAGCCTGGAATTTAAGACACTATTGAAAACCTTACCAAGACATGCTGTGACATGCTGCGTTTACTAAGCATCCCTTGTGACGTCATGACGTCGAATGGCAAAATCTTTGTTGGCGTGGCATTTGTCGACGTCGTGACGTTGCATTGTTGCGACTTCATGCAAAATGGCGGGAAAAGTATGGGAGTAGGTAGATTCGGAGCCCTATTCATGCCTTTTTTTTTGGATGGCGACCTACCTTATATTTGAGTTATTAAAAAACTACATACTTCAAGGAATACATAGTAAAAAAATGAGAGAATTGACATGACTTTTTCCTACGAAGTAGGCTACAGATCGCAAATTGTCCGGTAATGAGTGAGTCAGTCAGTCCATCCGAATCCTTTCGTCGGCAAAATAAGGAGAACCGTTGACATTATAACCTTGATTTTTGGCATGAACGAGCATTAGGGCATTGTTACCAGCTAGTTCTGATCTGAAATAATTCTGATTAAAATTAGATTTATAATTAACACTTCAGTATATTGTTATAGATATACATGTATGTAAGCTGTAGCCTAACGTGTATCCTATTTCACATCCAAACATGTCATCATTGCCAAGAAAACTGTGGTCCGTTTTGCTCCAGCGTTTTATCGCATTTAATGAGTAGGCCTATCAGTTACTGACCGGCTAAAAATACCCTACTGCATATACCCTCAAAAATTCAGCGCTGTTTGCACAACGAAGCTGAGGTGGTTTAACGTTTATCAATGAAGAAAATCACCGATCAACTGCCATAGAATATAATGTGAATCAAGGAAACCGGAATAGTACATTCATCAGATTGCCGATACCCAAAATGTGTTGTCTCATATATCTAGATAACGTGATGTAGAGACGCTATTTATTCGTCTTTGTACCGGTTATGCTCAGGAGAATCACATAGAATCATTATTATCTTGTGCATAGACGGTGTTGGTCTTGAGTTGAATTACCGTAAACTACATAAATGCTACCTTTCTATGCTATAGTACTATATATAAAAAATTGGTGTATTGTTGGGAAAATAATGTGATTCAAAAAGTTGTTTTGATCCTGGACAAGGGCACTGAAAACCACTAAAGAGATGTAGATGTATTTTCACACGTAAAGCTTGAAATCTAGTGAACCTATATTATTCAATCTGTTTCCTTTAATTAAAAAAATGTAAAATTAAATCGGCGATCGTTATTTATTTTGGAATGAAGGCGCATTAGGAGACTGTTACCAACAAGTTCTGAGCTGACCTACTTTTGATGAAAATTTCTGGTGATTTTTGATGAAAATAATTGGCGATTCTGACTTGGGCGATGCCCATCTTAATATAGGCAGGATTTCAACTGGGGGTGGGGATTTCCAAGAGTTCAGTTCGCGTTCGAGTCCTAATGCCTACTGTACTTCGTAGGTCCTGTGACGTTAGTCACACTGCTCATGTGAATATTCTGAAAACAATTATGTCTCAAGTATTGGGTGTTTTACATAGTAATCACATTGTACCAATTTGCCACAGGTACACGTATTACAAGCTGAAAATTAGAAAAAAGTAATACGGTATACCCCAATTTTTATATCATTTTCTGATAAAGGATGGACTTCCTGAGCTATACAAAAAATTTGAGAAAAATGACATGACTTTGCATCTAAACCAGGGAGCCACCTTAAACGTGAATATCTCTGAAACCGGTAAATATTTTCGGGTCAGACTTGGTGTACTATCTCTTTAGGCCTGGGAAATTTGTCTGGTTGTGTTTCGATACCCGCTGCTCACCACTAGGTGGCGTTGTAGTCAGAGCATAGGTAAACCTTTCTCTGACGATTTCGTCTGAACGGCTTGTCTGATTTCTTTGAAATTTTATTACAATGGTCTTGAAGGATAGTCAATGTGCTGAAAAGGTTTTGGTGTAGCTGGCATAATTATAAAGGCAAGTTTTTTGCGTCTCAAAAAAAAATGTTTTTCGTCAAATGAATATTCACAAATTCGCTTGGAGAAATATTTAAAAGCTGTTCTATTCTAGGTTGCCAAGCATAAATATAGGATTGCCAACATGATAATTCCCTTTCCGTGCGAATCAAATTGCCATTTAAATGAAAAATCTCATTTATCTGACTTAACGTCAAAACCTCAATAACCATTATCACGATTAAAGTTTTTTCCATTAAACTTTTATGTGCCATCTCCCTAGGGCTTTAGATTTCACCCGCTTGTTTTTCGTGGCATTTGGTCATCACTAGATGGCGCTATAGACATGAATGCAGGTAAACATGTGTAACATCATATCTTCTGAACAACGTGTTTGATTTCCATGAAATTTGGGTATAATGATCTTGCAAGATAGGCAAAGAACTGACAAGATTTTGGGGGTGTTGGCGAATCATGGAGACGCATTTTTGCATCTCAAAATAAGATTTTGTATTCACAAAAATGAAAATTTGCTTCTTAATCAGGGAAAAGTAATTCTATTTTGCTGAACATCAATATAACATTCCCAGTGTTATAATTCACATCCCATGTAGGCCAAATGGCCATTTTTTTAAATATATGAAATTCTCATGACTTGAGTCCAACATCTATAGATTCCCCAGGCCACATTTGAGGAGTTTGCTTCGTCATGTAGGTTCGTGATATTGTTCATCATTGGGTGGAACTATAGACAGTAAACTTATTGGTGTTTCAACTGTTCATGAAGTTTATTATTTTCAGACAGACAAAGGATTTCAAAGGACTGAAAGTTTTTTTTTTGATTGATTGAAATTGAAGGCCCACCTCTCATACGGATTTTGCAACCCATCAACACAATGCTTGATTTATATCTTATAATCTTATCTTATCTTCTTTTTTACAATTACTAATTTTATTAACATTATGTTTTAAAAATGGATGGTAAGGACATTGGTGCTGTTAGTGCTGGCATAATCATGTGGCACAGGGTAAAGTCAGCTAAATATATCTATATCAAGGCTACATCAATCCCTGCTTACACACATAACTAATATGCAGTCAGAGAAAATATGCTGCCATGAGTGTCTGGTCAGTATGGAGAAAGGATTCAAGTGAGCTTGAAGTCTGACCATTTTTGTCAAATAGACATACTGTAACACTGTAGGACTGTATGTTGACCATTCAGGTAATAAGACCTGTAATTGTTGACTTATTGCATAATGCACTTTACATGAGTGGGCTAGTAGACTTTGTGTCAACAAAGTAAACACTTCATTTCCAAAATCAGTGCTATTTCTCTCTCCATTACTGACATAGCCCTGGGCTTCCAGATTTCTGGGGATGCATTCTGGCCAATTTTCAATGAATAAAATCACAAATTATCACTCAGTTAATGCACAATTTTTTGTTTTATGTGGAAGTCCCCAGAATTTATTTGAAACTGAAGATGTGAAATTGCACATACCATTGCATTTTGACAGCATAGTTACAAATGTTGATAATTATTTTTTGAACTGAAAAAGTAGAAAGATTTTGAAGTGGAACTTCTACATACCTGCTATATGGCACATCCCACCTGGGAAATTTTTATAAGTATATCTAATTGAAGTAATCCATTGGAAGCACTGATGATTTTCCAATAATAGAGAAGAAAATCAACTCCGAGTAGAGATGACAAATTTCATTCTGTATAGTTCGCTATTAGTTATAGCATCTTCAGCAGTGAACAAAGTTACAAACAGTTCCATACGCACAGTACATGTATATATGCAAGGCGTAATGTGATCTCAGCCAATACACATTTATGAATAGGTAAGCCAGTAGGACGGATATTAAAATGCTGTCATTTTCAGAAATTGTTAAGCGATAACCTGACAGCGATCGACAAATGGTGTGATTCAGGTGATACAATACACACTCTAATTGATGAAAACAATACATAATCTGGTTATCTGGCAAGAACTAAGTAAACTGTGCACAAATGAATAAAGTACATGTATAGTGATAAAGTGGGTATGTACCTACATTGAATACTTCTACATGACATGAAGTTTGGATAAGACTTGTCATTTTAAGATAATATAGGTATAATTTTTTTGGCAATCCGCATCAGAATTGATGGAAACCTACAAGTGTTGTAACTCGCATGTTTCATAATTGTATATTCCCATGCGAGTTACAACATTTGTGGAGTGTGTATTGTAACACCTGAATCACACCATTAAAGTTCAATAATGTTCACTCTCAGACAGTCTCTAGTAACTAATAAGGGCTGTCAATCTGTACATGCATATTAACAAGAGATGATTCAAATTTATAGTGTATATTCCTGTGAAATTGGATAGATAAAATGCATAAGAAACTTAACAAATGAATGATCCTTACTGTATGGTGTTAAATTAACTATTTTCGTCTGAATTTGTACAGGTTGAAAACAATAGCTGTCCAATTATAAAATAGCAGGTGATGTTCAATTTGACCTGCGATTTTTCTCTGAAGAAAAAAAACCCAGCAGGTCATCAAAAGTTTTCTATTTCGGTCCCTGGATGGATCAGAAGCCTAATTAATGAAATTGACTGACCTTCACCTGTTTTATCGAGGTCAAATTTAGCACAAGCAATAAATTTTAAAGGAGTGAAGATGAGCTCTCCAAATTCATCATATTTGTGCAATTGGTGACTGACTAGAAGCCTATCCCATTTGACTGAACCTATTTTCTCTATAGGTTATATACTTTATATTATGATATAACATGAGATATAGCTAGGCATTCTAAATTGATACCACATATATGCATCTGATGATGGACCTGAATTCTTTGAATATGACTGATGTTGACCTGTTTTCTCAAGGTCAAAAACTGTATGTTAAGTCACATGTTAACTGCCAACATACACTCCAAATCTAACATTGTCATTATTTTGTTGTGGCTGTGGTTGTCTTCCAGAACAATTTAACGAATTTTGCACTTGTTCCAACAGCTTCATGCTTCAACTTAAACCATGCTGTATCGGCTGAGTTGTTGAAACACCCTCCATTTCCTAGCTCTGACATACTGCATCACTGTCGAAATATGGGTACCGTGACAGAGTGATAGATCACACAGCCAGTGAAGGTTCCAGATTTACATTGAATGTCCTTATTGCCTAAGTAATATTAGCAGCATTTTACAACAACAACAATTCAGTGACTTACAGTGAAAAATTATAGTGAAAGGTATTTATTTTTTGTTGTTTGGCATTTTTATTTGCTGGCATTGTTTCAGATAGAGTACAACAGCCTAATTCATACAATCAGAAATAAAAAGAGGGTTAAAGTCTTTATGTTCAAACTTTCATAGGAAATATAGAAATGGCAATTTGAAATTTTATTTTTATTCGATTTTTTAATGTCGGTGGGTCCATGAAATGCAAAATAAAGTTGGTGTTGCCTCACACTGGGTTTCGCCCATTGGTGAAGAAATCCCTTCTCCGAGGCACTTCTACCAGGGATGATGTGTCTACGAAAGCTCATGTTGAAATAAACTAGTTAGTCTCAAAGGTGCTACCTTTTGTTTATTTGTCTACTACAAAGACTAACACGGCTACCCCAAATCATTCAGGGATGATTCGTGATTGCTCATCCTCCAGGGGTGTGTGCCCCACCCTCTGTCTCATCCAAAAAAAATTTTGCCACCCATAATAAGGGGTGTGCCCAAATTGGGGAGATCTAAAGCCCTGTGAGTACCAAATTATTTGTTACAAAATTATCTGGGGAAATGCTCTTTGCCCGTGTTTCACACGAGCTTTCATTTCGAACGGCGAGAAGAGAAACGTTATCCCACGAAGCCAGAAAAATGCTGATCAGACCTGGCCATCACCTTCAAGAGGTGATGAGTTAGTGCCAAAAAGTGACCAGTTAGAGCCATCACCTTCAAATGGTGACGGCCATCATCTTTTACCTCATCACTCTAAAAAGGTGATGACCTAAAGGAGATGATACGATAAGACGGGATTTTGGCCTATATGTGGTGCGGCTGAAATCGAAAAAATGAAATGTCTTAAAAATGGTTGTGTTTTAATGTAACGGCAAGAGAAAATTTGTGTACAAAATATGTGAAAGTTCTAGCTCGATTGTGGTATGATTCTAGTTATGTCATTAAATTAAAATTCCACAGCATGTGCTATTTCGTGAAAAAAGGATCTAAATCGAGTCATTCAACAACACATTTTGTCACGAAGGACTCCTTGGACCAAAAAGATTTTCCAGCAATGAAGATATAAAACCACCCCACTAGTCTAAATGTGTGTTTAATAAGACTCGATTTACACCCTTTTTTCACGAAATAGCACATATTGCGGATTTCAATTTAAACGATTAACCCCCGAACATTTACTGAAAAAAGAGCCAGTCCCAAGGTGTATTACATGCCACGAAGATCTCACATGCGGTGAAACATATTCTTATCGACTGTATAGATTTCAAGATTTTAAGAGATTTTTTTTTGGAGCAGCTGCTTTAGAAGATCGTTTCGGTCGGGGTTATTTGAGAGAAATAGGTTTGTTGCATAAGTTTTAATGTGTGTATGTTTTAATGTGTGTATGTTTTAATGTGTTGGATTACTAAGTTATTTAGTTGAATACTTAGAATTTTGTTTGATCGTCGCTATATAGCTGAAATATTGCTGAACGCGACGTTAAACCTTAATTCTTTCTCAACTATCGGTTCTGCCTATATCACCCGCCATTTTTAAGCAGAAAACAAAATATTCCACAAACCAAAGAATGTCGTATCAGAAAGTCGCGTCACCGCTCTAAGGCACTCAAGTCACGAATGAATGGCAATATGTTTGTTTGTGAGATAGTATTTTGTTACAGTTTGAAAACAAGGAGAGAGACAGACAGAACCGATAGTCGAGTCGCCTCCGACAGAAGCGGGAGAAGTAAAGATTTTTTAGCTCATCTGGGCCGAAGGCCCGATGGACTTATGTCATGGCCTGACTGTCCGTCGTCCGTCATGCGTCGTCCGTTGTGCGTAAACATCTTCTCCTCTGAAATCACTTGGCCGATTAAGCTGAAACTTGGCATGCACGTTCCCCCCAATGAGTACACCAGAATTTGTTCATGCCGTGTCGATACGATTTTAAATATGGCTGCCATGGCGGCCATCTTGAATTTGCCAGTGAAATCTTGTCATCATTATTTTTCGGTAACTACTGCATGGATCTTTCTCAAATTTGGTACACAGGTTCCTCTTGGGGTCTAGTTGTGCAAGATACCTTTTGTGGTCTGATTCACAAATCCAATATGGCCACCAGGCGGCCATCTTGGATTTCCCGATGATACATTGTTATTGCGATTTCTCATGAACTACTGGGTGGATCTTCCTCATATTTGGTACACAGGTTCCCCTTGGGGTCTAGTTGTGCAAGATACCTTTTCTGCTCTGATTCGAACATCCAATATGGCCACCAGGCGGCCATCTTGGATTTCCCTATGAAACTTCGTTATCGTGATTTATCAGGAAGTACTGCATGGATCTTTCTCAAATTTGATACACAGGTTCCCCTTGTGGTCTAGTTGTGCAAGATACTTTTGTGGTCTGATTCAGAAATCCAGTATGGCCACCAGGCAGCCATCTTGGATTTCCAGGTGAAACATTGTTATCGCGATTTCTCAGGAACTACTGCATGGATCTTTCTCAAATTTGGTACACAGGTTCCCCTTGGGTTCTAGTTGTGCAAGATACCTTTTCTGCTCTGATTAAAAAATCCAATATGGGCACCAGGCGGCCATCTTCGATTTCCCCATGAAACTTTGTTATCGCGATTTCTCAGGAACTACTGCATTGATCTTTCTCAAATTTGATACACAGGTTCCCCTTGGGGTCAAGTTGAGCAAGATACCTTTTCTATTCCGTTTCGAAAATCCAATATGGCCATCTTGAATTTCCCCATGAAATTGTGTTATCGTGAATTCTCAGGATATTACTGCATGGATGTTGACAACCTGTAACCTTCTCGGTCATCTATACGCGGTAAGACTGACCCTGGGATCGTGCGTATCCATTTTCAGCCTACTTTCGGCTACTGCAAGAGGGAATTTCCAGAAATCAATACCACGTGACTTCGTCAGCCAATCAGCTAAAGTCTACTCGCCATTTTCGAGTCATGTGAATTGCTCAAAATTGCAGATCTACCACACCTCTTGGATGATACGAAAGTTATTCATTCCTATATATTTGGTATAAGCCCGGGCAATATCTGTTTCCGAAGTGGTATGAAAACCCGTAATTTATCAGATTTCTCGAGTCTGCTCTCCACCGGATGAAGGCCGAACAGAATCCGATAAAGTACCGGATATCGCTCCGCGAAAATGGAGACACACGATTCACAAGCCATCTTATGGATGGCGGGGTGTACGTAAATGGGATGTTGATACACAGGTTCCCCTTGTGGTCCAGTTGTGCAAGATACCTTTTTTGGTCCATTTCGAAAATCCAATATGTCCGCATGTTGAATTTCCCATTAAACTTTATCATGAAATCTCAGGAAATGACTGCATGGATCATTTAGTGTTCAGGGGCGACAACACAAGTTAGAAACTCATCTATTGCAGTTCTTTAGTAAAATTTCTCACAGCTACTTTCTCCAGTTACAGACAGATGAGCTACAGTGCCGTGGCACTATCTTTCACAATCTATCGGCAGCTTTGTAGAGACGAGACATCGCAGAAACTTAGTTGGGTTAACAACGACAACAACATCATTAATCAGCATTATTTTACTGATTTGAGATTGATTAACCAGTATTTTTGTATTGATTTGAGACGAGGTCCTGTGGCTCGGAGATCCCCCCACAAAGTCATTTTTGCATGACCTTGTATATGATGGTAAGCGTGAGAATACACGCTTGGTCAGCGTCGGGCTTCAATGACTTGTGCTCTGAAAAAAAAGAGACAGTCGTTTCTTACATCGGAGGGTCCCAAAACTCAATATCCATCATCATTAGTTCTTCGGTATTTGTATCTAATTCCGCCCAAGCCGATGATAGGAACCATGTGGTCATTTCTGTCAAGTTCTCCATATGAAAATCTTCCATCACGTTGGATTCTCGGCATGTCTTTGGTATTTAATGCAGTCAGAATATCCGCTTGTCGGGGTCCTGCAACTTCTTGTCGGATACGCGGACCTATTTCCGCTCACAATTGACATACCGTAATTGTTAGCTGTGTATTTTACCGGTGGCTCATGGCCCCAAGGTTCATCCGCTTCATAAAGCCATTTTGACATGTATTTTAACAAGGTGTGGAATAAATTAGTTTTTTTTTGTTAAATAAACTCGTGTATTCTATGAACAAATGGCCGCATCACATTATAATACTTTTTCAGTCAAGGTATCCATAGCTATACTATAAGAAGGACATGCACCCTAGATCCTCGAGATGTTTTAGGGTGGACTTTAGTAAGAATATTGGTCTGTGATATAATGAGACTTCTTGTCATGTGAGTCGGCTTATTTCCCACAACCATGGCATAATATCTCCTATCTGTTGAATTTTCACCACTGGCTTCTCCGCTCTGTTCGAATAAAGAGATGCCCGTTTCAAATATGAATCGCTCGAAAAACTTTTGCTTTTAATTCATGCCGAAATATCTAAGATGATGTCAATTCGCCGGGAATTTTCCGCGATATACCCGCGCTCGATTTTCATCATTTTCCTTCAAAGGGCTGAAATAAAATAAAAATCGAATATATGGTTTTCATCCAGAGTATTATAGGATTATGAAAATACGATTATCATTGCTGTATCGTCAGCCGTTTTCTTGTAATGTTTACAGGAAAACGTATAACAAGATTTTCGAGGAATCCCGGGAGCCTATATAGCGGAACATTCCGCGACAGGACTACGGCGGTATAGATACCGACACGTTTGAAGCTGCTGAAACATGACACACACATCAGAATAAAATCGAGCCAAAATACCAGAAATATGGTTAGTGTTGATGTTTTTGCCAATATACACCATGAATAAAATTTGAAGATGTTATTGTCGGATTTCCAGGGACAATTAATGGATAGTTTAAACAATATAGGCTACTGTAAATTGTTGATATAGATCTATGCGAGAGATTCAAATCTCGACACTTTCACTATTCATGGTTACTCAAGGTCGATATTAGAATAAACACGAATACAAATGTAGTCTTCATGTTCCAGTTGGTGAGACCCACATTTTAGTCCAAATATTTGTAGCTACGTAGCACAAGCACCTACAGGCAATTATCGAGACGATAGATGTTCTTTCCTGCGGTCTGAAACTCCGATGCTAGCGCCGAAAGCGCGGAGATTGTTAGAGGGCACTTATTCCACCGGGAATGGAGGTGTTCGGTTTGACCGTATTTTTTTCCTTAGTGTGTTGCGTTTATAAACCGAAAATATAATTTCCTCTCGTTTACTTTAAAAGTTATTAGCTTGCGAGAGAAAATACTGAATTTTCATATTCTCAATTTTCACCGAGAAGAGATTTGTCAAAAAAATATTACGAGTATTAGAAAATAAGCATTTGTTTGTTTTTTCAATTTTTGGCGACATTCTTGAAGGGAATTCCATTCATATATAAAAAATGACACCTTTAACCAAAACGAGTCTTACATATCGAAATGCGGTGTGTTTGATCCAAAATAATACTGAAGAATCGTTTTGGTTAAAGGTGTCATATTTTCATGATATTGAAATATGCCAAAACGCTTGTAATGCTCTGAAAGGGTGTAGTTCACCGCCATTCGGCACATGATTCCTCATTTTGATAATTGTAACAGCTGCTTGGCCGAATGGTTACAGTGTCGGACTACAGATTAAAAGAAAATCAACATTTTGGTTCGAATCTACGGAGCCGTGGAAGGGACAGACGTTTTATTTATATTTAAAAAAAAACAAAAAAAAACGCATGTCCCTTCCACGTCAGTGAAAAGGGATTTTTTTTTATTTTTTTTTAATAAAAGTTTTTCTTCTTTTGCATCAACTGAATTATCTCGGGCCCTTAGATAATTGTCCAATCAGAAAGCAGCGTAGTGGGCTATGGTACGAGAATCGCAGGCTCTCATTGGTCAATTATCTTGGACCCAGAGATAATTATCTACGGCCCCGAGATAATATCTAGGGCCCCGAGATAATCAGCCAATGAAAACCGCTTTTGTTCTCCCCTATTCATCCGACCGCCATTTCGCCTTTGTGCTGCTATTCTGTGAAGGTAATACCATAGTTCAATGAAAGCCAAGTATACCCGTCATTAATGACTACTTATGGGGAAACATTCACATCATAGTTGAAGCGGGCCAACCTGTTATTACACGCAAGGCAATCGATTGGCGTTATCATACATGGCGGATACGAGAGGTCTATAAAAGGTCAATTGTTTATATATTTGACATGTGTGCTGCGAGAGACAGTTTCTTGTTATTAGATTCAGGCTGTATGAAGAGATGGATTTCTTTGACCAAAAATTGACCGGCAAAGATACTCTCCGTGTAACACCAGCTTAGAACAGACGAGTCCACACTTAGCGTTAAATGGACGACTGGACATTGGACTGACCATTGTTGGGTTTTAACGTATCATCTGTGATGTATGGTCGTTGCGTTGGAGGTAACCTGTGTGATATGCTCCACACAAGCAGGCTGGAACAGGTCACATCCTTGTAATAGCCGAGTAGGGATGTTAAGGGAGTGACATATGCAACTATACCCTTTTTCATTGAATCACAAGTGATCTGATTACTAAATAGGCATTACAGTTGAATGTGAATAGGACACCTCTATATCTCTTTGAACAAACAATGTAAACTGGAGAATATAATTACAAAAAAATGGTTCTTGGGACTGCCAGCAGAAGTACATAAATATTAACACAAAATATTGAAAAGCAGTCAAATAAATTCTGTATAGTATGTTCTGCAACAAAGACTATGTTACATATGAAAAATGATTTGGGAAGTATTTTTAAATATTTTTTTTTATTTCTTCAGTGATTGTCGTAGTCTAGAAATTGTGTGTACCAGACATGTGGATCAAATCACAGATATGTGTCAATTGGCAATTAATTATGCCGCTTCTTTCAGAACCTGGCACAATCACAACAGGCTGTGAATGAATGGACCGCAATAGGCAGTTCGTGATTGAATAGAATGAATCCAGGTGATTTCCCTCACTGACTGCACAAACTGGTATTTTATATGTATTAATTAGCTTTCACAAACTAACACAGGTTGGTGACAGTGTCACACACAGGTCTGTTTTGGATAGCTCTGCACAGCTTTGGGCTGTCCTTCATATTGACTAACATGAATTATCATTGCCTTGGACTATTATTTCGACATAGTAAATGATAAAAAATCTTTTAAAAATACTTTCCGATGGAATTTTCTTTTCTGCTATAGTCTTTGTTGTAGCAGTGATTTCAGTGAATTTTCAGGACCATCTTCCAAGAGTGTGTGTTTATTCTTTATTGACTTCTTCTGGTCGTGCCGAGACGCTTTGTTTCTGTAATTATATCCTCCAATTTACATTGTTTGTTTAAAGGGGTGTCATATTCCCATTCAGCAAGGTTTGGGGAACATTCTGGTATATGATATCGGCCACCAACTGTATTGCCTATTTAGTAATCAGATCACTTGTGATTCTATGAGAAAAGGTATAGTTGCATATCACCCCTCAATTGCGTCTTGGGTTTTTGGGTGGCACATATATGACCTGCATGCAGAACATCCCCGTTTATCAAATTAATGCAACCAATATGCTGTTTGATAGAATGTACACTAGGACATTTTAGTTGTATTACGACGACCTCATAAGGCTAAGTCACATTATCCTATCACCGGGTCAATCAGTCCTTGTTTTATCCGACGATACCAACAAAATAGCGGTGGTTACTTTGCAGCAGTGTTGATTTCAAGCCAATGAATGGTTCTCTCCAGGAGACCTAATTGTCTTTCCTGTATTGTCTTCAGATGGCTGACCTGATCCAGTTTCTGAGGGAAAGGGGGCTGGAAGAAAGTCGTCTTCAAAAATTAGTTGACGAGAAGGTAAGTATATATTACATGCAACTCATGCCAACATTCAAGCATACTATGTGCATATTAACGAGGTCTCCAAACTGCGTTAAACTTCATTCAATGAAAAATATGAAAAAATAAATAAATGAGACAAATAATTTAAACACTAAGAATACCCAATCAATTATTTAACCAGACCACCGTACTCTTTTTCGAGAGAGTCGCCATTTCCGGACCTCTGTCCATTTCGGAATTCTTTCACCAATATCAAATTATTATGAATCCATATTCTGCCTTACCGCTGATGCATTTATTAACAATAAATTTGTGCACGGTTTTTCTTTGGAACGGAGCAAGTCAATTATTTTAGGGAATCTATTGTGCTATTATAATTTTGGAGATGTGACGTGTTTTTTTTTTATATGGATATCGCCAGAAGGTCCTGCTAATTTGAATGTTCGGTTATTTGGGGCTTAGCGATGCCTTGTGTCTGAAAGGATCTAGCGTGGGGATCGTTCGCACCTGAGAATCCCACTCTTGCGAGGTCAATGTGGATTCACACATGGAAAGCATCGGCTGATATGTCAACTTCTGGTACTTCCATGTGTAATGATTGTGCACAAGGTTATTCCCACTTGTCCGGGTGGATTGAGGTTTTAGGATAGGCTGGTGTCTGATGCAACTCCAGGTTGACGGTCCTAGCAATGCTAGGACCAGCCACGTTTCATGGCTTCGTTCTTTTCATCACTGCGCCATGCATCCATGTCACTGGGATGCCACAGAAGCTATCACCTGTAGAGCTGAACGGCACCCGAAATAACCCCTTCCCACTTTCTGTCTCTTCTGTTCATCAAGTTCCACAAACAGTTCCATAACCCTGCGGAGCTGACGTCTTTGTTATCCATCCTTAAATGCAAGGACGTTTTGAACTTTTCGCGACAACCGCCAAATTCGGCACGCTACGATATCACCGCCAGAAAGCTGCCCGGCGGAACTAACATTTGAGGTAGAAATCAACCTTATACTTCAACCGATGAGAAAACTACGGTGGCCCGTTAGGGCCATTGTCGTTTTCTTTTGATTTCCTATGTTTTTCTTCTATTCCCGAAGAAACCAACTTAATTTTCTAGATTTTCTTTGTATTTTCCAAGAAATCAACTGAATTTTCAGCGAATTCATAGCAATATTCTGCGAATTTTCCGTGTTCAACGACGTAAAAACAGAGACAAAATCGAAGAAAAACCTATGAAATTCTTGAAAAACACCAAATATAATTTCCTCCGTGGATATAATATTTCCTCCGCGGATAGAATATTTCCTCCGCGGATATAATATTTCCTCCGCGGATATAATATTTTCTCCGCGGATATAATCATTTCCTCCGCGGATATAATATTTCCTCCGCGGATAGAATATTTCCTCCGCGGATATAATCATTTCCTCCGGGGATATAATATTTCCTCCGCGGATATAATATTTCCTCCGCAGATATAATATTTCCTCCGCGGATATAATTAATTTCCTCCGCGGAGGAAATCCACGTGACTTGAGTACTAGAAAGACGGCAAATTCATTAGCATTTTTGAGGCTGAGGAGTGAGGCTGATGTGCAGGTGACGTCACGATGGCGTCACTATGACGTCACATCCGGTGACATCCGGATCAAAGGTCACATCCGGTCACGTGACAACCAGATCACTTCCTGTGACGTCACGATGGCGTCATTATGACGTCACATCCGGTGACATCCGGGTCAAAGGTCACATCCGGTCACGTGGCATCCGGTAACATCCGGGTCACTTCCTGTGACGTCGCTTCCGGTCACCTGGCGGCCTAGCAAGAGTTATCTGCCCCTACCTAAGACCCCAGTGACTTCCAATGTTAATCTCATGCAGGTATGGGAAAGGGGGCTTGAAGATATCTTTGAACGCCACTATGAGATTCGCCCCCGTTTTCGTCCGGATGGGTACCACCCACGCATACTTCGATAGGATATCGATGCACGTCAAGATATACTGATTCCCATCGTTGTGTTTGGCAAAGGCGCTCATATCGACCAAATCCGCTTGCCACTGGGCATCTATTCCTCCCACGATGACCCGGTTCCGTAGAAAATGGCGACGGACAGATCGATGTAACTATTTTGGGAGTAGTTAATTACGAATCCGGGATGAAATTTTACATAAAGCGCGTTAAATTAGGATCTGTCTATTGACGCCTGGGTTAAATTGATTTTTAATGAATTTAATTATTTAATAATTAAGGTAAAATTTATTTTCAAAATCTGACCTCGGATTCGTGATCTGCGTTATCCATATTACTTTATGACGAAGTTTAGAGTAATTCGGAACAGTGGAATTGGGGTGCTGCCCATTGAAGCCTGGATTAAATTGATTTCTAATAAAATTAATTATTTAATAATTAAGATAAAATAGATTTTACAATCTGACCTCGGATTCGTCATCTACGTCCTCGACAATACTTTAGGACGAAGTTTAATGTAATTCGGAACAGTGGAATTGGGTCTGTCCATTGAAGCCTGGGTTACATTGATTTTTACATGCAAATTCTACATGTAACGCCGACCCCTAGCATGTTGTGACCGCGAGTTTGCGACACCCATTGCACACACAAATATGGGTCGCACCTCTATGGATAGCTGAGACAGTGAAGTTGTGCACAGAGGTATGGGTTTATGTTTTCCAACTCAAATCTCGCAAGCCAGGGTCAAAATGTAAATGTCATATCGGTGCACAAAGGGGAACCGATAATAGAATTAACAGCCTGATTGTTGCGGAGTGTCCTTGGTCACCCTTATTTTGTATCCAAGCGTGCGATACACCAAATGAAAGCCCATCGCTTAGTCTTTTATTTAATATTTTGTTGATGTTCAACAATGTTGACCAGCCGAAGGCTGTCCATTTTTCTACATGGGGTATATTTAGCAATACAGTGACAAATTCTACATGTAACGCCGACCCCTAGCATGTTGTGACCGCGAGTTTGCGACACCCATTGCACACACAAATATGGGTCGCACCTCTATGGATAGCTGAGGAAATGTAGTTGTGCATAGAGGTACGGGTTTATGTTTTCCAATTAAAATCTCGCAAGCCAAGGTCAAAAGTTAATTTTTGAACTCATTTTGGTACTTTTTCGGTCGAAATTTTTTGGGTCACCGATTCCTTTCAAATTTGGTGAACTGATAGTACTCACCTAGCGGATTACGAATCTGCAGAATTGACGTAGGTCTCTAAGTTCTTTTTAAAAGAAATTTTGAAATACTGAAAATTTGCCATCTACCTTGGGGCTGAAAAACTTCGCACTAAAGTATACTGGAGGTCGTAGGTCACGTATATGAGGTCAGATTTAACCTTGACCTTGACCTTCATATTAAAATGGCGATTCGAAAATTTGGGTATGACTTTGACCTTGGCGCAAGGTAACAAGATATTGTCAGACGACCTTGACCTTTTGATATGTCATGACCCCATGACCTCTGCGTTGACCCATGACATCGAACTTGATCTTTGGCCTTGGGTTTAAAAATGCGATGGTACAATTGGAATGCACTATCGCAAATTTTACCTTGAGGTCAGAGGTCAAGGTCATGGGTCAACTCAAAGGTCACGGGGTCATCACATATCAAAATGTCAAGGTCGTCCGACAATATCTTGTGATCTTGCGCTAAGGTCAAAGTCATCCCAGATTTTCTAATCGAGATTTTGATACGAAGGTCAAGGTCAAGGTCAAAACTGACCTCAGATTCGTGACCTCTGACCCCGATATAGGTTTAGGGCAAAGTTTGAGGTCAATCGGTGACAGCAAAAATTCTGACCAGGTGTTTTTGGAGGTCAAGTTCCAACCTTCACCGAATGACCTCAAATTATGTGTATATAGGTTTTCGAGGTCCCTGATCACGAATCCGAGGTCAAAATTTGGATTGGCTTGATACAAAAAAGGTGTCCATTGAAGCCTAGGTTAAGTATTGGAATTTTCAAAAATCGGTAAATAAAAAACTTAGGGCCCTAGATCGATTCCGACCGCAGTTTCGTTATCAGCTAGATTCATACTCTTACCACACCAAATTTGTAAGGAATCGGTGAAACAACATTTTCATCCTTATACCTTGGGCTAAAATGGTATGAAAAATTCGGCCTTGACCGATTGACCTCAAACTTCGCACTAAACTATACTGGAGATCGTAGGTCACGAATATGAGGTCAGATTTGACTTTGACCTTAAGCTTGATATTAAAATCTCGATTAGAAAATTTGGGTATGACTTTGACCTTAGCGCAAGGTCACAAGATATTGTCGGACGACCTTGAGCATTTCATATGTGGCGACCCCGTGACCTCTGAGTTGACTAATGACCTTGACCTTGACCTCTGGCCTCAAGGTAAAATTTGCGGTAATGCATTCCGATTGTACTATCGCATTTTTAAACCCAAGGTCAAAGGTCAAGTTCCATGTCATGGATCAACTCAGAGGTCACGGGGTCGTTGCATATGAAAAGGTCAAGGTCGTCCGACAATATCTTGTCACCTTGCGCTAAGGTCAAAGTCATACCCAAATTTTCGAATCGCCATTTTAATATGAAGCTCAAGGTCAAGGTCAAATCTGACCTCATATTCGTGACCTACGACCTCCAGTATAGCTTAGTGCGAAGTTTGAGGTCAATCGGTCAAGGCCGAATTTTTCAGACCATTTTAGCCCAAGGTATAAGGATGAAAATGTTGTTTCACCGATTCCTTCCAAATTTGGTGTGTAAACAGATCAGCTGATATGTATGATGGAATCTAAAAGCTAAGTGCAGTCCAAGCCTGCCCTTTGAAGACTCAATGGACACTTTTTTTTGTATCAAACCAATCCAAATTTTGACCTCGGATTCGTGATCAGGGACCTCGAAAACCTATATACACATAATTTGAGGTCATTCGGTGAAGGTTGAAACTTGACCTCCAAAAACACCCTTAGCGAAATTTTGGTCAGAATTTTTGCTGTCACCGATTGACCTCAAACTTTGCCCTAAACCTATATCGGGGTCAGAGGTTACGAATCTGAGGTCAGTTTTGACCTTCACCTTGACCTTCATATCAAAATCTCGATTAGAAAATTTGGGTATGACTTTGACCTTAGCGCAAGGTCACAAGATAATGTCGGACGACCTTTACCTTTTGATATGTGATGACCCCGTGACCTTTGAGTTGATCCATGACCTTGACCTTGACCTCTGACTTCAAGATAAAATTTGCGATAGTGCATTCCAATTGTACCATCGCATTTTTAAACCCAAGGCCAAAGGTCAAGTTCGATGTCATGGGTCAACGCAGAGGTCATGGGGTCATGACATATCAAAAGGTCAAGGTCGTCTGACAATATCTTGTTACCTTGCGCCAAGGTCAAAGTCATACCCAAATTTTCGAATCGCCATTTTAATATGAAGGTCAAGGTCAAGGTCAAATCTGACCTCATATTCGTGACCTACGACCTCCAGTATACTTTAGCGCGAAGTTTGAGGTTAATCGGTGAAGGTCGAATTTTTCAGACTATTTCAGCCCCAAGGTAGATTTCAAATTTTCAGTATTTCAAAAATTCTTTAAAAAAGAATCTAGAGACCTACGTCAATTCTGATTGCAGATTCGTAATCAGCTAGGTGAGTACTATCAGGTCACCAAATTTGAAAGGAATCGGTGACCCAAAAAATTTCGACCGAAAAAGTATCAAAATGAGTTCAAAAACTAACTTTTGACCTTGGCTTGCGAGATTTTAATCGGAAAACATAAACCCGTACCTCTATGCACAACTACATTTCCTCAGCTATCCATAGAGGTGCGACCCATAGTTGTGTGTGCAATGGGTGTCGCAAACTCGCGGTCACAACATGCTAGGGGTCGGCGTTACATGTAGAATTTGTCACTGTATTGCTAAATATACCCCATGTAGAAAAATGGACAGTCTTCTGCTGGTCAACATTGTTGAACATCAAAAAAAATATTAAATAAAAGACTAAGCGATGGGCTTTCATTTGGTGTATCGCACGCTTGGATACAAAATAAGAGTGACCAAGGACACTCCGCAACAATCAGGCTGTTAATTCTATTATCGGTTCCCCTTTGTGCACCGATATGACATTTACATTTTGACCCTGGCTTGCGAGATTTGAGTTGGAAAACATAAACCCATACCTCTGTGCACAACTTCACTGTCTCAGCTATCCATAGAGGTGCGACCCATATTTGTGTGTTCAATGGGTGTCGCAAACTCGCGGTCACAACATGCTAGGGGTCGGCGTTACATGTAGAATTTGCATGTAAAAAATCAATGTAACCCAGGCTTCAATGGACAGACCCAATTCCACTGTTCCGAATTACATTAAACTTCTTCCTAAAGTATTGTCGAGGATGTAGATGACGAATCCGAGGTCAGATTGTAAAATCTACTTTATCTTAATTATTAAATAATTAATTTTATTAGAAATCAATTTAACCCAGGCTTCAATGGGCAGCACCCAATTCCACTGTTCCGAATTACTCTAAACTTCGTCATAAAGTAATATGGATAACGCAGATCACGAATCCGAGGTCAGATTTTAAAAATAAATTTTACCTTAATTATTAAATAATTAAATTCATTAAAAATCAATTTAACCCAGGCGTCAATAGACAGATCCTAATTTAACGCGCTTTATGTAAAATTTCATCCCGGATTCGTAATTAGCTACTCCCAAAATAGTTACATCGATCTGTCCGTCGCCATTTTCTACGGAACCGTGTCATCGTGGGAGGAATAGATGCCCAGTGGCAAGCGGATTTGGTCGATATGAGCGCCTTTGCCAAACGCAACGATGGGAATCGGTATATCTTGACGTGCATCGATATCCTATCGAAGTATGCGTGGGTGGTACCCATCCGGACGAAAACGGGGGCGAATCTCATAGTGGCGTTCAAAGATATCTTCAAGCCCCCTTTCCCATACCGGCATGAGATTAACATTGGAAGTCACTGGGGTCTTAGGTAGGGGCAGATAACTCTTGCTAGGCCGCCAGGTGACCGGAAGCGACGTCACAGGAAGTGACCCGGATGTTACCGGATGCCATGTGACCTTTGACCCGGATGTCACCGGATGTGACGTCATAATGACGCCATCGTTACGTCACAGGAAGTGACCCGGTTGTCACGTGACCGGATGTGACCTTTGATCCGGATGTCACCGGATGTGACGTCATAGTGACGCCATCGTGACGTCACCTGCACATCAGCCTCACTCCTAGCCTTAAAAATGCTAATGAATTTGCCGTCTTTCTAGTACTCAAGTCACGTGGATTTCCTCCGCGGAGGAAATTAATTATATCCGCGGAGGAAATTAATTATATCCGCGGAGGAAATATTATATCCGCGGAGGAAATATTATATCCGCGGAGGAAATATTATATCCGCGGAGGAAATATTATATCCCCGGAGGAAATGATTATATCCGCGGAGGAAATATTCTATCCGCGGAGGAAATATTATATCCGCGGAGGAAATGATTATATCCGCGGAGGAAATATTATATCCGCGGAGGAAATATTATATCCGCGGAGGAAATGATTATATCCGCGGAGGAAATATTATATCCGCGGAGGAAATATTATATCCGCGGAGGAAATTATATTTGATGTTTTTCAAGAATTTCATAGGTTTTTCTTCGATTTTGTCTCCGTTTTTACGTCGTTGAACACGGAAAATTCGCAGAATATTGCTATGAATTCGCTGAAAATTCTGTTGATTTCTTGGAAAATACAAAGAAAATCTAGAAAATTAAGTTGGTTTCTTCGGAAATAGAAGAAAAACATAGGAAATCAAAAGAAAACGACAATGGCCCTAACGGGCCACCGTAGAAAACGGCGACAAAGTCGCTCGACTCCACTCCTTCGCACAATCCATCGCGGGATGTATTGGTATTGCACAGCTGCGCCTTAGCCGAGCCGGGCAGTTTTCTGAAGATCATGTTGTGGTGTTCCGAATTAGACGATTGTCTGGGAAATTTCAACCTGATTGTACACGGCACTGCAGCTACTCTCATGTACACCTCGTCGCTACCAGTTACGAGTTGCTATCTGGTAGACCTGTAGTTCAAAGTTACACATAGCTCCTTTTCCTGTGACGATGTATGATTCCTGACAGATTCCCATGAGTTGGGGTTAGAGCAGTTTCGCCTCCTTAATCGCCTATTTTCGGAAACCACACGGAATAAAAGCGTCCGTAACAGCCGATGGACGTAACGGATCTTGTCACAAAAGGAACTTATTCAGGAATCCATCGATAAGAGTTAAAATCTACAGAACGACCGAATACATTTCTTTTTTGTTCGGATTTATATCGAATCGAAGTACCCGCGCCACCGCTTGGTTTAACAAATTGCGCGATGAACCAGACGAAAATGCCTTTAAGGTGCAAGACAAGTTCGTCTCGGTTTTGATATTAATTATGTACTGTAGTTTTAATTAAACTGGCAAGGATTATTAGTATCAGCAAGATCATGTCTTCAATATTTTTTTATTTATCCACACAATTTATATATTGAGGGCAAGTAGTATAGTCTAAGCTTCTAAAGCCGCATTGACCTTTGACCTCTGTGGAGGTCACGTGGAGGTGTCACGTGGAGGTGGGAGGTCAAAGGTCAATGAGTGCACTTGAGCATGTACTGACCTGTATCCTCTCATCCCGTCCATCATCTGACCTTGGATCATGTTTAGACATTTTAGGGGATTCCTCCGCGGTGATGCGATCGGGCGGTGATGCAGTCTGCCTCCGCGGACAGAAAGTAGTCCCAAGAAGATAGAAGGCTGAGGATATGTCTGACTGTATTATGGTGTTCTATTTGTGCCAAGTTTCCGTCGCCTTTTCAAAACGCGACGTCGCCTTTTGAAGCGCGACGTCGCCTTTCGAAACGCGACGTCGCCTTTCGAAACGCGACGTCGCCTTTTGAAACGCGACGTCGTGTTTTGATAGTAGAACTGCGCATGTCTAGGGATCATTTATTTTCAAGAAATTGTGTAGGTGCCACACAAACCTGGTGAAGGCCTTTACACTTGCCTTTCCTATTATTGGATCCAAAATGTCATTTCCTTTCAGTGTACTCAAAATATCACAAAATGGAGGTCAAGCGGATAGCTCTGGCTCACTAATAACAAATGCTCCCTAAACCTGCACATGCGCAGTTGAAAGACCAAAAGCCGACGTCACGTTTCGAAAGGCGACGTCGCGTTTCGAAAGGCCACGTCGCGTTTCGAAAGGCGACGTCGCGTGTCAGAAGGCGACGTCGCGTTTTGAAAAGGCGACGGAAACTTGGCACAAATAGAACACCATACTGTATGGAATGCATGTACTGACTTGGTTATGGGGTTTTTCCATCACAGTTGTTCGCAGGTGTGTGGTATGACGTCACTTCCGCGAAGGCAGACCGCACCATCGCCAGACCGCATTACCGCGGAGGAATCCCCTAACATATCTAAACATGATCCATGGTCAGATGATGGGCGGGATGAGAGGATACATGTCAATACATGCTCAAGTGCACAGTCATTGACCTTTGACCTCCCACCTCCACGTGACCTCCGCAGAGGTGAAAGGTCAATGCGGCTCTAGATACTTAGACTATACTACTAGGGCACAGACTATTATGACGGTGAACATACTTTCTTTTGTTTTTGTTTTTATTTCTTGACTGGATGGGGGAGGGGACACTGGCATAGTACATTTCAATTATTTTATTGGTACAAACACCAATAACAATATTGATTATGGCCAAGACACAAGTTGTTACATGTTACACGTGCATGATATTAGTGCTCGACATAAGGTTAGTGCCCTGACATAAGGTTAATCCAATTGCAGCTCGTTCGCAGCAATTCAAAATGGCGGATCTTGTACAAGCGGTGACATGAGGCGTGGCAAAAAGTGGTCCTTTCAAGTCATTAGATGACACTGAGTGAACAACAGTCGGGGTGGTGACCAAGAATGATCAGGATTGATTTTATATATTGGTATGGGTAATGCTTTTACCCATTTATGATACTTGGGTGCCAGGATGCTGACAATTTGTCAGTGTTATATATCTTGCTTACAAACTGGCGCACTTTGTCTTTTGATAGATCGACCATGAGGTGTTTATTTTGATGGATGACCAGACTATGAAGACATATATTCCATCCTTCGGCGACCGATTAGCAGCAGTGGCCTACTGTAAATCCAATACGAAGCCGATCGAGAGTACCGATGGGAATCCGGACACAGGCAACGCCGTGTCGAAAGCTCTCGAGAGGCTCAAAGAGAGAATAGATAATCGAAAGCGAAGACCATCTCCATTTCTTGGCCAAGATAAGACTAAGACAGCTAGCCATTCCAGCAAAAGGAACGACTCCGTCGGAGCCAAAAAAAAATCTAGCAGGCGAGCGGATTTGGGTTGGATGGACTTTGATCCCCACACCCATTCTTATCGACAAGTTCGTTCTCAGAAGGGCGGAGGTACAAGAATTCTTGAGATTCAGAGAGACATAAGCGGGGACGATGTCTTGGAGATAGCAAAAGATATCTTTTTCCCACAAGGTGTTTCAAAGAAAGGAAAGACTGAAGATTTCGTCTTTACCCTTAAAGATTTTCAGATGAACGACGTTGGACCAAGAACAATTGACGAAATTTATGATCAAACTAAGGTCAAGCTGTTGAAATTATATATCTGCTCGAAGAAAGTAGATGAGGAACAACGAGCTCGAGATTTGGAGAATTCCAAGGCGATATGCAGATGTGACCACCCTGGCAACGTTAACCCCAAAAACGAAATTGCGCAAGAAAGATGCCATCCACACTCAATAGCAACGGACAAAGATATCTCGGTAATGCGCATGCCATTGTTATAGGTTTCTCACATGAAGTGTGCCCGGTATAAAATGTGCAAATGTTCCCTGAATAAATTGTTCCTCTTCTGTAGATGTAGGCATGTTCGGGGGACACGGTGTTCGTAAAGTGGGTGAGGGCAGAAAAGACTTTCGCACCGGTCTGTCGTATTTTGTAGCTATTCCAGTTCTGCTTCCATACATATGTGTTTCATTAATGAAGTGTTCATCTCTCACACCCGGCAGTTCACCCTTTTCTTCCTAAGTCGCGATATACTAATTCTGTAGAATAAATGGTTGATGGATATGGTAAATATAATACTAGTAAAATGAGCTTCTATAGCACCTGTTTCCGCCTCTTGATACATATACATGTACGGATCACTTAGTAAGCTGGTACAGGTTCCTTAGATTCTATTGTCAGTATGAAAAACGCTATGTGATTGACGAATGCCATATTTAAATTCGCACTTTCTCATATTTCCATTGGTATAACCAACTGTGCTATTTATTGTTTAGGATGCAGCGGACGCAGTTGACCCCAGCAGTGATGACGGCGACAGTGACCTCCTGCTCCAAACGTTCCATGTCACATGTATGCCGGAAGATAACAATACAACAGACATGACAGGAACCCCATGCAGCACTGACGTATGTAACTGGTTTTACCCCACTGCCAATTTTGACCGACGGGTATTGTGGTCGTCAGGTCGTCCGTTCGTCTGTCACGCCTTTCTTGTCACCAGCATATATCAAGAATGACTGATCTTAGGCAGACTAAATTTTCAGTTTCCATGGCAACATAATGTAAAATATGATGTTTCCCAATAAGAAGTTAAAGCGTTTGGGTCACAGGTTTTTAATTTGGTTACAGCATTTTTGAATGGTTGACTAGTAGTCGATCAATTTTCAGTATATTCTTGTTGTAAAATATGGCAGTTTTGATTGCAACATAACCCAATATATGACGTTAAGATGACAAAAGCAAGACTGTTGGTGCTAGAACTTTCTATTCTGATATAAAGCTTTGCTAACGTGGTTATTTATATGTGAATACCTTACCACAATACATCGATTGGGCATTTCGTCCATGTGAGCTTATATAGATGTTATAACATTATATAGATCAACCGTCCTTTACTTATTTTTCTAGTTGAGGACACCTTGCAGGTGGGTTTTGCATTTTGCTGAAGCTTTTGTTTCAATATGCTTTACAGATGACGTGTTCAAGCCCATGCCTGTCGACGGACCGTTCGGATTCATCGTCATTGAACAACGATAGCTGGATGGATGAGCGTGAAGTTCCAACAGGGACCCCTTCAGTTACATTCAATCGCATGCCAGCTTTACGGAGACGTTTACGACTGGTAATACTAAAATCACCAAAATCGTCACAGTTGCGAAATCTCCCACTTGAAAAATATAATATCATAACTATTAGGACAGCAATTAGTCATGTTGAATTGGTGAATAGCTACGTAAACCACTCACAACAGGCATAAGATATAACATTAGTAGTGGATGTAAAAAGAGAAAGTTATGGATCGAGCACCGTTTGCTACAAATCATGTTAAAAATTGTGATAGAATTTGAAAGCGGAAATTGCCTGAACGAATATCTTATGATTTTATCTGTCCAGCGCCCATCACCATCATATGTTGAGACAGTAGTGGATGAACAGGACCAAGCCATATATAAGGATGAAAGGTAAAATCACACTTAACTATGATGGCCGAGAAGGGACATCGCTGTATTGTGTTATGAATCTGGACAGAAACACGAAGGCAGGATGCGAAGTGGCGAAGTCACGATGCGAAGTGGCGAAGCCACGATGCGAAGCGCGAAGTCAGAATGCGAAGCGCGAAGTCACGATGCGAAATCAAAACATGAAGCGCGAAGTCACGATGCGACACGATGCGAAGTCGCGAAGGCGCGAAGTCGCGAAGGCGAAGACGCGAAGAGACGAAGCGAAGTGACGAAGTTGTACAACATCGTCCCTTCGTGTCTTCGCCTTCGCCCCTTCGTGTCTTCGCCTTCGTGTCTTCGCCTTCGCCCCTTCACCTTCGTCCCTTCGCACCTTCGCCCCTTCGCGACTTCGCCCGTTCGCCGCTCGCCTCTTCGCCGCTTCGCGCCTTCGCGGCTTCGCCCCTTCACCTTCGCGACTTCGCCCCTTCGCCTTCGCGAGTTCGCGCCTTCGCCTTCGTGACTTCGCTCCTTCGCGGCTTCGTGACTTCGCGGCTTCGTCGCCTCGCGTTGTGAGTGAGGCGAAGTTACGAAGGCACGAATGACCGCATCCGGCTTCCATAGTAATAGGAGGCCGGAAAACGAGAACGTTAATTTCTGTCTTCGCGCTCTTTTTGAAACGGCAAGAAGTCACGAACGCGAGAATGGGTCCATTGTCGAATTCTCTCTCTCTCTTTCCCGCAAAGCAAAGGCGAGAATTCCAGGAAGTTCTCGCATACTCGTCTCGCATTCTTGATTTCTCCCCTCCTAATCTGGATTTCTCGTCTCGCGACTTCTCTCCCCGCGTCCTCCTGTCAGCTGAATACCCGACGAGAATGGCGGAACGTGAGTGACCACCGTCTTCCCATGTAAGAAAAAATGATACCCAATGTTTTCATTGAACATTGGGATGGTGCACAAGGAAGGTTTTATCTCAACCACCATTCCTGAAATAATCACTTTAAGTATATATGTAAATACACAAAAGCTCAACGGTAAATTTTTTTAAACGCATGCTTTTCAACCTCAGTGATAAATCTCTTGAAGCAAGCAGTATGACACCTTATCCAGCTGGTTTCGATTTTTCAACAGTCTTCGACTTAAAGGACGTTATCAAGAACCTTCAACGAAATATTACACAAGGCAACAAGAATTTAGTCAATGTGGACAGAGAAGATGTGTTACCAGGAGCTATCATTGGTTTCGACAGGACCAGGTTTCGGGAATGGAATAAACTGGATGTGAAGTTTTCTGGGGAACGGGGAATTGATGATGGTGGGCCATGCAGAGAATTCATGCGACTCTGTCTGCAGGCAATACAATATTGTTCTGTTTTTCAAGGGCCATACGACACAAGAAACCTGGCCCTTGATTATCGTGGTAAGTACTATTATCACAAAATGTAATCATTTCGCCCATGATATATTATCTAATGAGCATTTGGGGAAGGAGTGGGGGCGGCT
>JAVTVY010024820.1:0-93020 GCA_036873755.1 Hanleya hanleyi | reverse complement strand
AAGTTCATTATACTCCAGCCCGTATTCTAGGATAGCCAGGCGAATAGGGGCAGAAAAGAACTGAAATCAGATACGTGGATTAAATGCATGCTTGAAAATATCTGGGCAGTTCGACTTAACAGCGTCCCCAAGGACCGGATTGTTTGAGGACTAATTCTAAAATAAGTGCAGACAACGCTCATACACTCAAAACGTTTTAATGCATTCATCAATTAATTAGAAAAAATATTGCATACGATGAACCACTTTGACATCCTTGATTCTACCCTGGAGACCAAAGAGTAAAGCTGACCCTTGATGTCTGATTATGCAATTTTCACTTGGTAGCGTACAGGCTTAGCAAAATCGGTCGTTAATCCGGGTTTTATAGTAAGATTATACGATCGGCCGGTACCTCTTATCAACTCAAATTCAGGTAATCTGACATATGGCCGAAGTATGTGAATAACGGAGTGTTTTTTGCATGTAGCTTAGGCGTTAGACAAGCGGGGAAACTCTCGTTCTTATTTTCCATTTATATGGATTTGGAAGCTGGTAATTGGATGTTTTAGAGAGAATTCTGCTGCAATTCTGTAAGTCTGAAGTGGATATTTCTACTCCAAATCGTATGGTTTATGGAGAATTGGGTATATTGTTTATGGAGAATTGGGTACTGTATATTAAGATGCGAATGCTATCTTTGTGGCTATACAAGGAAGAGCTATCAAAACGTCACGTTTTTTATCGACCTTTTGTTACCATAACGGATTAAATTTCGAACCAATCTAGAGGAAATATATGAGGAGAATACTTCTGTCGCCTTGAGTCAATTATGTTTGAAAATGTCAGGAGAAAGTAACCCCAAAAATGGAAGTCATTTATTATATTGCTATAATATACTATATTTCAGCTGTAATTATTCCATCGTCAGGAATACATATAATTAAGAAATAATGTTTTCATAGGCGTACTAAATAGTTTTTTACGCACGGTTAGTGTGGGGAAGTTTATATTTTAGGGAAGGGAAAATATGTATATATCTTTCTATGCATTTATACACCACTCTATAGCGATCTTCGAAGTAAAAAATATTCACTCAAAATGCACCTGATCGCATTAATTTACTTAATTTCAATTAAATAAATCCGAGGGATACCCTATATAGTAGTACGGAGGAAGCCGACCAGGAAAGATCGGCGGGATGATTCCAGACCAGAATGTGGAGCGTGCGATTAAAACGCGCACTGTAGACGTCGGAAAACGCCAAATATCAGTTGAGACATAAATAATTTTGTATGAGACACAAAATTAGTATTGTACGGTATAGAGCTGAATGTTTTTTGACAAGACAAAACCAGCGATCAAACAAACGCATACGATAAACGTTCCCCAAAATCCTGAAGTTTGTCCACACGGTCAAAGTATGATTGATGGAAGTGTTTGGGATCTATATCCATTAAACGGATACTTGCAAATGTCCGATAATGTGCTCGACTCAGAAAGACCGGATTGTTGACGGACTAATTCCATGCAGACAACGTTCTCGTACTCGAACAGCTGTAACTGCATGGAGACGGTATAGCACAACGTCGGTGGTCATACTAAATGTTTGTTGTGCAATTTGCCATTGACTAATAACTGCTGGCTAATTCCGGATGAACATGGGGATTAAAACTTGGGAGATTTTAAGACAACTTTCTTAACTACAGCAACTGAAATAACACACGGTCTGAATATAAAACAGCTTGACAGGTCTTTTCCGCTAACTGAATGCTGTCATCAAAGAGCTGATTACTTTGCGGACAACGTCATTTTATGCCCCCAGACAGTCTGGAATGAAGGATGAAACGCCCCATTCCTGACGTAACATGGGATGAAGAACATTGGAGGTTCCAAGTGACAACCTTTCATCTCGAAATTATTTAATCATTCCCAAACTGAAAGGAAAACGGTTGAGGATTGTTCTCTTTGACAAGAGAAAATTAGTGACCAACCAAACTCGTATGATTAGCGTTCGTTGAATCTGGGCTTGTGAAAATGCTTCATGCACAGTAAAACATATTTTCTGTGCTTTTTCTTGAAATTTCTCAGATAAGAATTTACATCTTGTCCATTTTAAGACAGTAAATCTGATCAGAAGAATACGGAGTCCACGAAGAAATCTAAGTGTAACCATGTACACAACAATAAATCTGTCGAAGAACTTTTTGGTTGCTCTTAAATATGTAAAATGGTTAATTTTCTCCAAACGCATTTGTTCAGACGTATATTCTGTTAAAGGAGATTAAAGAATGGAAGACTCATAAGAAACATAATCATGAATTTTCTTAATATTACTCATTTTTAAAAGAAATTTCAAGATTATATTTCTTATGAGTCTCAAACCTTGAATGTTCTTGGATATAAGTTTGACCTGTTTTTTAATGTTTAAGGGCAGCCAAAATGTTCTTCAGTATATATCTATTTATGAGGAAAATAACGAAAAAACCTTCTCAACTTTCTACATCATTATATTCCGACTGCAGTTTCGAACGTAATGTTCTTTTCAAGGAATACTGTTTTCAAATGACAGACTGGTATATATACAAATACAGGGCACAACGGTCGCTAGACGCCGTGCCTGGCTTAAGCAAGCAGTGACTTGATAACATGCTGACATTAATAGAAACAGTTGGTCACAATAAACATGAAAAGTGAGATTAAAAGGGATAATTCAAACGAGTACAATACATGCAGTAAACAATAATCAAAATCAAACATAATTGGTCTGCGAAGCAGAGGTGGGTATTTTCAGGATATGACATGCTTCAACAGTTTGATAAATACGTACATGTATTGCATGAAATCTAATTTCACAAAGTTGTTAAACAAACAAAATAACAAATATATTCAAGGTCTATGTGATCCGTTTAATTCGGAACCATACCTTTCTATAAACATCGTTTCTTTAACATCCAATAAGGCTTGATTCTCATTTAGTACTTTGTAAAAAGGGAAAACTTTAAAAGAAGGGGTCAAATGTATGGCACACTGTCTGATGTGTCGGCTGACAGGGAGATGACAATGGTTTTCATTATTAATCTGTTGCCTGTGAACAGTTAATCTAGATCTTAAATCTGTGGTTTGACCGATATACTGTTTTCCACAGCCCTGACAAATCAGTGCGTATACAACATATTTACTGTCACATGACATGTTGAATTTAACCTCAAACACAGAATTTGTGTCATTGAATTTAATGCTAGGTCCTAGCTTTAAATTCAATGACACAAATTCTGTGTTTGATAACACAATAATTAATAATGAAAACCATTGTCATCTCCCTGTCAGCCGACACATCAGACAGTGTGCCATACATTTGACCCCTTCTTTTAAAGGTCAACCCAAACGCTCTGAGGTCAAAAATATAAAAAAATAGTCCTTTCGATTCTGAAAATAATGATATTTTTTTCATAATTTTGTGCAGTCTGGTTGGCGAGATATTGCCGTTTGAAAGGTGAAAATCGCTCTCCTGTCAATTCCAGCTGTGACGTCACGGAGGGAAGCCGTCTTGTATTCTCTATGTTAAAGCCGTATACCACAGTCGTAAGTAGCTGCTTATTTCTGGAGATTTTCGGAGTATCGGGACATCATTTGTTAAATATGCCGCGACGTTGTGTAGTGGGAGGTTGCAGTTTTACTACAGATGACGGTGTTGGTATTCATTTGTGGCCTAAAGACGAGAAAATCGCTGCAACACGAGAGTGTGGAAAGAGGGCCTGAGCCAGTACTCGTATAATTTGCTCGGCACATTTTGACAGAAATTAGATATCATTCGAGGACATCTACAGCGTAGCAGTTGAATTCGGGTACAAACCAAAACTAAAGAGAACAGCTATTCCAACTATCAAACCTAAGAACAATCAGAATGTGACGGCAAAGAAATCGGACAAGGAGAATCTATCACGGACATCGGCTGAACGAACCGAGCCTGCAAGCGACGCCTCGGGCTGGGAGACGGCTGTACATGCCCTGCTCGCTCTCGCGTGGCATTTGTTGCTTGAGCACCTACAGGTTAGACTGGATGAGTCTCTGTTTCATATATACTATTTAATAATACTAAAATGATCTTTCATAAATATATATACGCTTGATAAGTAAATAAATAAAAAACATCAATTGGAGTGAATGGCTGTAAATACAGAAGTGATAATAATGCTTTCATAATCCCTTGACATTTGAGATTGTGGGAATATCATTCGATTTCAATTTAATTGAGGTAATTTGTCGAAAATTGAGCAAATGTGAATGCCGATCCACTCACCATGGCTTACTTTTCGCCATGAATGTCCAAAGTATTTTTTATCAAACTATATAATTCTGAAATTGGTATTTCATGGGGATTATGGGAAAACAAACAAATTCAAATCGGACGTATATCAGTAGAGTTATCAACAGTTTACTGTCCATACTGCCGAATCCCGGAGTTTATCCCCTCGAAAAGGCTGCCTCGGTCAGTAACAACAATAACAACACAGATGTGCTCGTTCTTTACATCACAGAATCGTTCTACATTCAATACAGTTTGAAATATATGGACATTTGCTCTTATAGATGACGATAATAAGGTTTCCAGTCAAGTTGCATACCAATCACTATTCAACAAACGACCTCTCCGAATGCTGTCGTCGTCGAGTTCCACGTTGTCAGAGTGGTTGTCACTGTCAGAATCGGAGCCGAACGGCTCAAATTGATAGGGCTGAATTCCGCGGTTGGTCTGCAAACAACTGTTAATTTGCCCGTCATCATCCTCCTCTATGTCTATTTCATCTTCTTGGCGAAAAATATTTCCATCTAAGCAGCTGATATCGCTCGAATCGACATCTGAACCGGAGCTCTGACTGCACTCGCTTTCCATGTTATCCGCTGTTTTTTCTCAGGCAACTTCCTAGCTAAATAATATAGCCCTCAAGAGTATGAGGGCTATACGTCGGCCCCAGTCACCTCCAGCGAGGGTTTTAGATAATTTTATTACGAATCACCCACCTCTGAACCTGCCGTATATCTAAACTCTATCCCCTCCTGCGCACTATTTCAAAATCTTGCACACTATTGTGAAATAGTAACGAATATATCCCCGTCTGAATTTTCCAGTCGGAAACTTCTAGCTCTCTGCGCGCCATGTTGGTGACGTCACTCTATACGGTTAACATGGCGCGTTTAAAGTGGAAGTCGTCTGGGAAATTCAGACGGCGATATATTCGTTACTATTTCACAATATTGTGCAAGATTTTGAAATAGTGCGCAGGAGGGGATAGAGATTAGATGTACGGCAGGTTCAGAGGTGGGTGATTCGTAATAAAATTATCTAAAACCCTCGCTGGAGGTGACTGGGGCCGACCTATAGCCCTCATACTCTTGAGGGCTATATATTATTACCTGCGGCACGCATGTCTACGGGAGGCTCGCGTTGTTGTTGTTCTTGTTCTTGTTGTTCTTCTTCTTGTGACTTTTTGAAATACGCATGCGCTAAGAGAGTGTGGTCTCTGCCACTCTTTCCTTTTCAATCTCACATGACAACACTGTCCTCATACCAACCTCCCCACAGCGCATGCTCCATTTCGCAGGCTCCAATAACATCCCTGCCTCCAATAGCGGAAGTTGACCTTTACTACGTTGCTATGACGTATAGGGGAAACCAACCAACGCACGGTTCAGTTTGAATCCGACCAAACGACTCCTTTAGTGTTGCACATGAGCGAACTACTTTTCATATGCTCTGTCCAGATAAACAGGGAAAATTATCTCCAGATAATTCTTTTTAACGCTAGGTCACGGAGGTATTATGCAGACTTGAAAAGTAATCAAAATTTTCGTTAAACATCTATTTTACCATATATGATGTCAGTTCCGGCGATGTGCGCGAAGGCCCCGAATCCGGTCCAAAAATCTGACTGGTGGCTGGGGTGTTATTAGACCCCCAGCGAGGTGGTTGTCCTCATACACGTTTGAATTCATTTGCAACTATATTCGGTGGAATTAATTATTGCTTCGTTGATTTCCGTTCAGACTTCAATTCTCTTATTACCATTTTCATTGAACAGTATGCACATGTATATACAATTTAAGATCCTTGGATTTCTTATATACCAAGGAAGATGAGCCGCAACCTTGTCAGTGGTTCAGCTAATTTGCATACAGTCACAGGCGACTGTCTTAGAAAGTAGAAAAATAAGTTCACTACTTCTAGTAATCATTTTATCTACCCAATCTAGATAAAACACAAATTGGTGAAGAAACATAACAAGTAACGCATTATCATTATGATTAACATTGATTAATACTTGGTATCAAATTATAGATCATGCATCTATAAAAAACAAACGCAACAATTACGTTTCAGAAGTAAGCGGAACAACTCAGCAACTTTCACCGAATAAAAATGTTTAACTTTACTCCCAAGCAATTCGCATATATGGAAATATGTTTTGAAAGGAATAATAACTTAACCCTCTGTGGAAATCGAAACAATGATCCTCCAATCCCTGGACTTGCACTTAATGTCTTAGCTATACCGACTCATTGATAATACTCAAAACTGACTTTATGCGCAAATGATTTTATAATACATAAATGACTATGTAGTATTTAATGAGTCAGACAATCCTATGCGCGAACAATACAGTTGTGTAGTTATATTGTGTACTTTCGGTACATAGCTATTTCGAATGATCCTCTTTCGGAACACAGTCTCTCTATCCCCATTCTCGCAAGCCAGGGCTTTGCTTCGCTGGTATTGATGTTCTCGTCCTCTTCCGCACCCATAATCCCTTTAGAATTGCATTAATCACTTCTGTAAAATCAATACTTATGTGTATCAGCAGACAATGGGCAGAAACATGTTGCATTTGACATCATTCTCTCAAGTCAGAGCCCATTTATGCTAGAACTTACTGGTTCTACACTTCACAATTTACGTTACTTTGTCAATCAGTCTTACGAATGAAATTACGCCATATATTAGCAGATACTGACCATAAAAGCGATCTATTTGACCTCGTTGTCAAAAGCTAGGACCTTGATTTCCTTGAGAGTTTTTTTAAATTTATTTTGATACTTAGATACCTTTCATATTGACTTGGAAGTCGTTTTCGCGAATGCAATAATTTGATGTACCAAAAGATAATAACGAGAATTCGACATGATTCTCTTATACACACAGACCTTGTTTAGTGAACTAACCCTGAAATTTCGCACTTAAATCACCTTCCGAATGACTTAATGACAAACATATTCGCGAATTGATTATAGGGAGATATCCATAGATACTGACAAGAAATGTTTCTTATTTGCAGAATTTGATTTAAAAAAAAAAATTAATAAAATTATCAACCTTCGAAAAGGCTTGACCAAACATGTCGGATGAGGTGATATCTCCTAAGGATGAAATAGGTAATCATTTGTATAGAAAGAGCAAACCATGTATTGATATTGGCTTGCTGCATGGAAAAGAGTGTCAAGGTACCGTATTTAGTTTGCAGATGATAACGCACATAAATGCAGAAACTTAATTTATTATTCTAATCGAATATCAAGACTGTCACAGGCGTCAATTTGAATCGTGAAAAATGTCATTATGCCTCTTGAACAGATCGATAAAGCCTTCAACCCCATTCCATAGTTTCACAGATCAAAGTGATAGACCTGATAATAAATTCATTGAAAATTAACTTTGAAGGAAATATAAATTTTTCATTTTGCTCGGCAAAGTAAGCGAGAAGGGAGACTGAAGAGCGTAGATGTTCGCGCTATGACTAAATCCTTGAAATTTGTTTGGATTTCCAAATATTTGAAAGCCTTTTTCATTTGCAAAAATCAACGGCTGAACCGAATGTTTTGAAACTTGGAATACACGATACTTGTACCAAGACATTGCCAAAGCGATCATTGTGACTTCGTCTGTCAATTCAGTATAGACGGCACGGACCAGTCAAAATTGTCGGAATTTGAACGGGGAAAGTGAATATATATATATGGTATCAAACCTATTAGTCAATTCCTACAATTGTGGGGTAGAAGTTGAAAATTACTTCCCTTGGCATGAAAACACTTGCAGATGGCGCTTTTTTTTCTACACTTACCACTACCTCCGCTGATATGTCTTTCACTGTATTATTGCCACTGCCGCAGGTTTTGACTACAATGTAGTCATTTCTCACTTGTTTAGCTAGCAACTTCCCTGCGTGACGTCATCAAGCCAGCTGTGAAAGTGTGAAAAAGCCCACTTTGCTCCCATATTACGTGTGTTTCTGATCAGATTAGAATTTTTTCAATATTTTTTTCATACAAAGTGAAGTATGAACTATGATTTTTAAGGATTTTTAGACCAAAAAAAATTCCGTTTGGGTTGACCTTTAAAGTTTTCCCTTTTTACAAAGTACTAAATGAGAATCAAGCCTTATTGGATGTTAAAAAAACGATGTTTATAGAAAGGTATGGTTCCGAATTAAACGGATCACATAGACCTTGAATATATTTGTTATTTTGTTTGTTCAACAACTTTGTGAAATTAGATTTCATGCAATACATGTACGTATTTATCAAACTGTTGAAGCATGTCATATCCTGAAAATACCCACCTCTGCTTCGCAGACCAATTATGTTTGATTTTGATTATTGTTTTATACTGCATGTATTGTACTCGTTTGAATTATCCCTTTTAATCTCTCTTTTCATGTTTATTGTGACCAACTGTTTCTATTAATGTCAGCATGTTATCAAGTCACTGCTTGCTTAAGCCAGGCACGTCGACGTCTAGCGACCGTTGTGCCCTGTATTTGTATATATACCAGTCTGTCATTTGAAAACAGTATTCCTTGAAAAGAACATTACGTTCGAAACTGCAGTCGGAATATAATGATGTAGAAAGTTGAGAAGGTTTTTTCGTTATTTTTCTTATATTACTGCTCCACACCAGCAAACTTCTTTTTTTACCTTTATCTATTTATGTGTAGACACAATCAGTTGTTTTCTGTACTGTCTTAAGAAATGCAAAATGTTATTTTTTAAGTATGAAATTTTAAAGGTTGGATGGATTATCAATCAAACCAACATGTAAGGGTAAACATAACACATATAGGCACAATAAATCTCTGTTGAGCAATTCGTCATAAGACGCTAATACCGGATTAACAAGGGGATTTTTTTTTGGGGGGGGGCAGAACTCATAATACCATAACACATGACCGAACCACATGTATTATTTCAAATGTCTTTGCAGGTCCTACATATGAATAGAATTCGCAAATACTTGATTTGTTTGCGAACGGCGTACACCTGCCATGAGAAAGTCTAAACTGTAATGTAATAGCGAATGATTTGAAGAATGGTGCAAGGGATACTATTGCAGGCGTGTATACTTCGACCTTTTCGGTTAAATTTTCTATATCGGGGTCATCTGAGGGCAAACGAACTGGAACATTAACTCTACAGCATGATCCTTGGATTGTACAATTTGGAATAAGCAGAATTAAGCTGACTTAGCGAAATCCGTACTTAATCCGAGACTAATCGTAAATGGTCGGTAGGCTTTCAAGTGTTGTTGAGATAAGGCCGAAATATGTGAATTTAAGATGTTTTTAAATTGTATTTGAATAATGTAATTTGAATTTAAATTTGTAATGTGCAATTTGAGTTTCAAATTGCAATTCTATATTGACAATACGATACAACAATCTGCACCAGCGATTGTCTAGTCATCTGTAGAAAGAATAAGCTTCCATTGATAGGCATATTTCCACATGATTTAAAAATTACTCAAGTTTCAACTGTGTATACCACTGTATAAAAACAACATGAAATACAACATCGTGAAAATAGACTTTTACTTGTCAGACTTTGCAGTATTGAAATGTCACACTCAAGTTTGTTTCACTCACATGGTGACAGTCAGTTTGGTTGGTGGAGGAAGCCGGAGTACCCGGAGAGAACCACCGCCCTTCGTGGCTTCCGTTGAAATTTGACTAGTCATTATACCTGATCTGCCGCTAAATTGTTTGTGATATATTTTGAAATGTTTCCATAATATCCAACTAAAAAAATATCTAAACAACCTTTTGAACGTTTGATAGGGAAAAACTCTGGGCCAGTTTGATTGCCTACCTCCCATATTCGCTGTGATTGTGTCAGTCGGAATGACCTGATTTCTGACAGCCGTAGCGCGAAGAAATGGTGCCGAATGTTTGCTGAGTTTTGTTTATGTTTGAGTAGAGAAGTTAGGCTACCTGGCGTGGTGGGTCACATCTTCATTTTATCCAGCCAATTTACTAGTGTATACTAGGCTGTTTTTACCCTTTGTCTACCCAGGAATGGAGTATACTAGTCCCAAATCTACCACTACAGGAATAACAATGGTCGAAATATGCTTTCAAATGTCTGGACAGGTCCTCCACTCTGAACAGTGCCGCCAAATAGCTAATTTGTTTGCGGACAACGTTCTTGTGCTCTCCGAAAATTTCAACTGGAATGTAATAGCGATTAAGTTGAAGAATGGTGGCAGACTTCAAATACTTCAGCCTATTCGGTTCAGTCTTCAATATCGAGATTATCCGAGATCACAGAGACAGGGGGACAATAACGCTATAGCATGATCCTTGTGTCTGAATGATTATGCAATTTTGAATAAGAAAAATCTAGCTGACTTAACGAAATCCGTAGTTAATCCGGAATTGATCGTTTTCGGTCGATACCACTCTAAACCATAGTCCCTTTGCACGTTATCTTCACTAAAAACTACGCAGTATGTGTACGAGGAATCTGTGATATCTTTTCTTTGTGAACTTTTGTGCATGCATGAAATAACCATTAATACCGAGATTGAATATATTCGTTAGAAGTTTACTAAATCAGTTTTCCATATACCATGCATGTATAGTGTGAAGGGCAAATGGATGGAAGGGCAAATGGCCGGAAAGGCAAATGGTCAGAAGGGCAAATATCTGAAGGGCAAATGTCCTGAAGGGCAAGTGACCCTACTCCGTGTAGAAGAGAGAGTTAAGGTTTACCGTCGCGTTCAGCAATATTTCAGCTACATGTATATAGCGACGACGCAGTATGTGTAGTAGTCGTATAATACACTGAACTCAATGTTACTGCACATAACGACCAAGATACAAGAATTTTTATTCAACGTCGGATTACATGGGAAATAAATAACATTAGCACTGAAGCCATTCCAACAGGCATTTAAAACAGATCAAAATATTTCGGGCTGATTGTATTGACAATCTGGTCTCAGGAGATCAAGGTTGTACCGGAAAGATAGTCTGTCATATAGTACCAATCTGATTAAAACCAAACCTAAACAAGAACCTTCCCCATCTGACATTTCTGATATTACGGTTTTTGTAGATCTCGTTTTAATCAGATTGTCATAGTACGGGATAAAAGCGTTTACCAGCGAAAATTAATCGAAATATCAACGGTTTTCGAATACATTTTAACGAAACATTTCGTCAAGGGTTAACCGGACGGAATCCTAGGGATCAACCTTAACTCAGAAAGGGAGAGAGACTCGAGCTCAAAAGACATGGTACAACGACGCATGACCAGTGATTTGCTGTTATGCGGTGTGCCTTGTGGAAAGCATGACATGACCCAGCCTGATAGACCCTTAAACATGGATTCATCTGAAGAATCGGATTGAACAGGAAACTCTTCTGTTAGGATGGAACTGATTTTTGAGCAAAGTATTGAAATACCGGAGTGCCAATATTTATTAGGTCGCCAAAGTTCGTCACTGATTCCATCGGGAAACCTTATTCATGCTGCAGAAGATGAAGCGGATTAGAAGGAAACAAATAAATTATTTTGAATTGATATAGTCCATGGCTTGACAGCTTAATCCTCGAAATAACACTCGAGTTATATGCAATTTTGCCCTGTGGAACCAATACCTGCATTGACTGTTACTCATGTCTACGACCGATTCTCGCATTCTCTCTCCCTCACATTCCCGCCTTCCGATTGAGCTGGAGTGCATGGCATAGCAGGCATGGTGTACGGGCTTTTAACCCAGTGGCCTTTTTCTCCAAGGCCATTTTCTCCAGTGGCCTTTTTCTCCCAGCGGCCTTTTCCCCCAGTGGCTCTTTCCCCCAGCCTATATTATTGATGGAAAATGCTTAAGATGTTTAAGAAAATAAGTCTGTTATTGTCACAGATGTATAGGCCTACTATACTTAGTATATAAAAATGCATCGTATTGTAACAAAGACAAACAGGAAAATAATCACTACATTATTGAATGAAACTCACAAATAATGTACAATTTAAATCATTATATTTTCATATACATATTTTTTTTTAACTTGTAAATACTCGCCACGCGACGAAAAACGCGACGAGTTTGGTTCTATCAATTAACACCGCAAAAGCCGCCAGTCGCGGGCAACCTCTCCGGCGCGTGGCGAGTTTCTTTGCAGTTAAACCTCACCAGTCGCCGCGCAATATTTAATGTTAATAGATAGAATCGAACTCGCCGCGTTTTTGCGTCGCGTGGCGAGTGGCGAGTTTTTACACATTAAAAGATAGCAGAAAATCGCTAGTCGCCAGAGACCTTTTCGGTGCGTGGGGAGTGACGAGTTTCTAAAAGTCGCCATGCGACGCAAACTGGGCCTAAATAGAACACCAGAATATTTGTCATCATTCATTTACTCATTCCCCAAGAGAGGCACCTGTAACTCAAATTATAAGAAGACATCAATCTATCTGTTTGTTTTTTTTTATATAATTTTACTTTTGGAGTGATTTACATGCGTCTGCCCCCTCCCCCTCCTTTTCCCCTTCCCCATACTGGACGACTTTAAAATTTAGATTAAAAGATTGTGCACGTCGGGAAAAATGTATGGGCGGCGGAATATGCCATTACAATGGCAAGACTTCTTCCTATAAATATATCCCTATTGATTACATTATCTGTGCCACACGGTCGTATAATCAATCTATCACTATAGACTTGTAAACCACCCATGCATGCCAAAATATACCTTATTCCATTTGACGTCCAGTTATGTCATCGTCAGATAATCAACAGGAAACACGGCAGGTAAATAATGCTAACATCAAATCTTTTTCCAGTTTGTACGAAGACGACAAGAGAATCACTGTTCGCATACCACGAGCAATAATTATCTTACTATGGCAGGTTAATTAAGGCTGAGTAAATATACAATGCATGTAGTTGTTTGTAACAAATGAAGTGTTTTTTTTCTGTAGCCGGTATAATTGGTTTGGAATTCGTTGGACCGTTACAAAAATTCTACGGTGGAAGACGTTCGGACTGATTCAGGGGAGTGGAGGATACAAGATGAGTTCCAGCCAGTAACATATATGATTAGCCCCTACCAAAGATAAGATTAACCCCTACCAAAGATAAGATTAACCCCTACCACAGATATAAGATTAACCCCCACCAAAGACAAGATGAGCCATTACCAAAGATAAAATTAGCTCCTACTAAAGATAACATTATTCCCTATCAAAGGCAAGCTGAGCCCCTAATAAAGATAAAATTTACCCTAACCAAAGACAAGATTGGCCCTCACCATTAGCTATATCAAAGAGAAGATAAACCCCTATACCAAAGATAAGATGAACCTCTACCAAAGATAAGATTCACCCTTACCATAAGCCTCTACTAAAGATAAAATTATCCCCTACTTCAGATAAGATTAACCCCTACCAAAGACAAGATTGGCCCTTACCATTAGTCCTTACCAAAGACAATATTAGTCCTTACCAAAGATCAGATGAAACCCTACCAAAGATAAGATGAACCTCTACCAAAGACAAGATTGGCCCTTACCATTAGCCCCTACCAAAGATAAGATTGGCCCTTACCATTAGCCCCTCCCAAAGATAAGATTGGCCCTTACCATTAGCCCCTACCAAACACAAGATTAGCCCTTGCCAAAGATAAGATGAACCTCTACTTAAGATCAACCCTTACCATAAACCACCACCAAAGATAAGATTAGCCCAACCAAAGATAAGATAGACCCTTACCATTAGCCCTTACCAAAGATAAGATAAACCTCTACTTAAGATCAACCCTTACCATAAACCATCACCAAAGATAAGATTAGCCCAACCAAAGATAAGATAGACCCCCTACCAAAGATAAGATGAACCCATTTCAAACTTTCCTCAAAACTAACGGACAAGGTTTAGAGGCGACATTGTCTGATTCTATAATTTTTCATCGTGCATATATTTGCGTTTTATCACTCGATCGAAGTATCATTGGTAAATTAAAAATGACCATGCACCATAAGAAGTCGAACAACATTTTCCTGGTCACAATTGCCAGCTAATATCGAATGGACCTTTTTAGAACTGCATACTACGATCGTATTTTGCCAGCCTTGTGTGATATAGATTCGGTAGGTATAGTTCCGCCCATTTTTTTCATTTTGACCCCTATCCATATTGTACGTACATGCATTGTCGTATTTGTTAACGGTAGTCTGAGGCATCTGGGAACCTAATTTATTTTTCCTTGACAAGATAGACTTTAGCAATCACACAATAACAATTAAGTTAGACCGTTGAGAGTCAATAATAGTATTCGACTTATAATGTGTGTTTTTGCATTAATGATTGTCTAAAATGAGAAAAAAACAAAGAAAAAAAAACAGTTTCGTGTGCCTCTTGTAGCTTCGGCTTGAACATATTGGGCTTCCTCAGGCTCCATTTGATAACCCAGAAAACAGGGAACAGCCCTGACTGTGAAACATATTAATGACAAAATTATAAAAAATATTTACCTTTTTCTTATATTCTAACTATCTGAAGATACATCTATCAAGATGTATCAAATTGGGTGGATTTTAGTGTAAAAATTCATGACTTAAAGGAAATCCAAATCTCTTAATCAAGGAAAAGGCGATAACGTACAAGGAAAAAAAAACAGGTAAAAGATGTTAAATGGCCGCCAATGTTCAAAATCAGAAGCGTCTAACTTAAACTAATATGGAATCTGTCAGCACAGCCCAGCGTGCTAGCGTATCTAATTCCACTTAAGCCGATGCTGAGGGCCGTGTGGATACTTCAGCTGCAATAAAAGCGCGGCTGAGTTACTGAGGCTACATCCGAGAATCCACTGTTTTCTCGGCAATGAATGTGAGGTGCCGAGGGAAGCTTTCGTGTGGAGTCATATGGTTGCTTTTAAATCGCCAGGCGTCGTCAATTTTTCCCACCTCTTGCATATCGCTTCAATTTATTACCTGTATATGGTAGGATTCTGCTGGTGGAATGTTAGTCTCCGAGGCCCGCTATATGTAGGTTTATTGTTTTGGTGATCAATTCAAGCCGTACGACTTCGGGCATCATCGGTTTTGAGGCGTTTATTTCATCAGAGGTCCTCCTTGCTCATCCATTAACATCGGTTTAAGTTATTTATTTGAGCTGATCTGTTTTCACAGCTCACGAGCTAGCGTATCTAATTCCGCTTAAGCCGATGCTAGAGGCCGAGTGGATACTCCATAGTCTCCACATGAACAGCTGCAATAAAAGCGCGGCTGAGATACTAAGGTTACGTTCGAGAATTCACCGTATTCTCGGCACTGAATGTGAGGTGCCAAGGTTGCTTTTTAGCCGCCAGATGTCGTCAATTTTTCCCATCTCTTGCATATCGCTCCAATTTATTACCTGTACACGGTAGGAATCTGCTGGTGAATTGTTAGTCCCCGAGGCCTTGTTTTTCTGGGTATTTATAAGGATAGTTTCCACATGAACAGCTGCTATAAAAGCGCGGCTGAGATACTAGGGCTACGCCCGAGAATCCACCGTATCCACGGCACTGAATGTGCGGTGCCGATGGAAGGTTTCCTGTGGAGTCATATGGTTGCTTTTTAGTCGCCAGACGTCGTCAATTTTTCCCACCTCTTGCATATCGCTCCAGTTTATTACCTGTAGACGGTAGGATTCTGCTGGTGGACTGTTAGTCCCCGAGGCCCGCCCTCTGTACATGTTATTCGAAAATATATGTAGGTGGTATGTATGCCGAGAATCCACCGTATTCTCGGCACTGAATGTGAGGTGCCGATGGAAGATTTCCTGTGGGGTCACAGATGCTTGGATTGTTCTCCTATACACAGGCAATGTGAATGCACCTCAAAAACTGTGTACTGAAGCGATGGACTTGGAACGTTGAAATAATAATGGATGCGCTCGGTTGAGACCCAAACAGCCTTTACACCTGGAGGTTCAATTTGTCACGATTGGCCGTTGATCCTGGATTAATCGCTTAACCCGAAGATGTTTTTGGTACTTGAGTCGCTTGCTGCGACAAGTCATCATGAGACAAATTTTACCTACCACACTCTAATAATACGAAAAATACTGTGATGTTATGTCCGACATTTGCTAAGAAAAGGAGAAGGCGTGATCGAGGTAGACGAGATTCTAGGCGTCAGATCCGACACTCAATATTCAGCCGTCGTCCACAAAAGAATTCCGGCGTCAATAATCTAAAGAACCTTTTCATACGACAGTTACAATTCATTTCACATATGGATGAAAAGAAAGTGAGAATAAACCAACCAGATGGTTCCCGCAAGAGAGAAGCCTTCAACAGTTTTCAATGATGAAAACAAGACATCATGATATTCTTCATATAAAATCCTTAACATTGGCAAGAACTCTTTATCCAAATGAATGTCCAAGTCATTTGCTGGAGAGTGATGTATGTGAGTAACGCTTCGATTATGCCTGTTCATTGGAACACCATGAAGATGTCAAATACATGCTGGTCAAACATCCCTAATACATGCTGGTCAAACATCCCTAATACATGCTGGTCAAACATCCCTAATACATGCTGGTCAAACATCCCTAATACATGCTGGTCAAACATCCCTAATACATGCTGGCCAAACATCCCTAATACATGCTGGTCAAACATCCCTAATACATGCTGGTCAAACATCCCTAATACATGCTGGTCAAACATCCCTAATACATGCTGGTCAAACATCCCTAATACATGCTGGTCAAACATCCCTAATACATGCTGGTCAAACATCCCTAATACATGCTGGTCAAACATCCCTAATACATGCTGGTCAAACATCCCTAATACATGCTGGTCAAACATCCCTAATACATGCTGGTCAAACATCCCTAATACATGCTGGTCAAACATCCCTAATACATGCTGGTCAAACATCCCTAATACATGCTGGTCAAACATCCCTAATACATGCTGGTCAAACATCCCTAGCCCAAGTTTAAGCAGAATTAGACACATGTTAGGAAACGTAGCACCAGAGATCTCGGGAATCTGAGCTTGCTGAAAATGCATTTGATTGCATTGATGGGCATTCTGCTATTAATTTTTCTGTTCTTGATATTGTCCCTGTACAATTTTCTGAAGACAGACCCGAGGAAAATACATCCTTCCATATTTGCTATTCATTTACATACATACCCCTCCGCTTAAACCACTCCTTAAATGGGAAATGCCTATATTTCACTGACGCGTGTGAAGAGTGGGGATATCCCTTTTTCGGTGTAAATTTGCAATGAAGATTGGACACACTAACAAAATTGTAGGGGCGGAGGTCAGAGGATATTACAATGGTAAAATTTGTTCTCAAAGTAAATGTACTGTAATTACATGTGACACGCGGTCATATAATCAACGTTTCATTCAATCACCCATGCGTGCCGTATATATTTATTCTAAGAGGCGTTTCGTTATGTCATCGTCAGATATTCAACAGGTAACAGGATAAGCGAAGAATGCATGGTAATCTTAAAGCTTTTTCCAGTTTGCACGAAGGCGACACGAGGATAAAGGCTCGTATCGCGAGAACAATACATGTAATTATTTATCTATGTAAGACTAATTACGATTGAGCAAATACTACAATCTATTTCTGTTAATCAAATCAGATATTTTTTTATGTAAAGCTGGATAATTTGTTATGTTGTTGACCTGTTATTATAACAAGAATAGATTATGTAGCTTACGGTATCCTATGCTGATTATATCCGGTAAAACTCCTCCCGATTGGGCGGGCTGAGCGGTGTGGGCAAAGAGCCTCATCCCTACCAAGGGCAAAGTGCCACATGCACTTAATCCATAATAGTCGTTGTAAAGTCGTCATCTAAACGATGATGTATCTCAGTCACGCTTTGATTGTGACTGTTCATATATGTGAAGTACATGGGTTCATACGGCGATCGGACCTCAGAGCACTCGAGCTGATACGACGTCCCGGAACACACAGTACCATGATAACCTCTATATATTTCACGTCAGTAACTTCATGAACTGTCTTTCCAGTGCCGAGTGTTTACTATAATTTCGCATCTCCCATAGTCTCCGTAGTGTATTACTGACGCGGTCTGAGCAGGGCCGTTAGTATCAAGAAACCTTACTTAGCCAAAGACTTCCGGCCCCTGGAGGTCCGATCTGCCGAGTTCCTTAACCAGTTTCTGTATGAAATCCTTGTATGTCCTTCCACAATATTCAGTGAAATTCAGTTGAACACAAACCAAATGTGGGCATTTTTAAAATATTTTTTAAGCGAACACAAAACACTTATATACATATTTTTTTCTCCAAATTTCAGATGACAATACATCGAAAATATTGAACCATATTAAAATCATTCATTCAATAGGCTGTATGTTCATAAATGCATGATAACACAATTTCGTTATTCTCCCAAGATAATTTCTTCACTAACATTACAGGTTTATATTTACGTGCATTATTCATAATACTTTTACATATAGTTTGAGAAAAGGATATCCCTCGTCTCGTCAAATGTAACAGTGTTCATGAACACAGACAGTCTGTCTAGACATCTACTTACTGATTGACAGACACGTAAAAGACAGATTGTGTTAACAAGTTTGCTGAATCAATTAAAATAAACCATTGGGGGCAGGTTATGAATAGACCCCCGGAAACAAGAGTCAGTTAAGATAGTGGCAGTCTAATACCCAATCTGCCGGATAGAAAGCGCTATATAGGCTACCCCCCAAAAAATCAAATTATTATTCAATTCAATGTTGTAATTAAACAATACATTTTGTTAAATAAAAAGTATATATTTTATATGTTTATGTTTTCCGTCACGATATTTGTTTTGAAATATACTTTGAGAAAGTGAAGACGAAAAAAGCTACATCATTTTGCGAGTGTTTATATAATTGACACTTCAGCATAATTATTTCAGTCAAATATTGAGAGCATCCGTATTCAAACATTCATTTTATGAAGTTCCAATGTATAAATGATGATGCACACGACAATTTTTTCCCCAAGTATCCGTAAAAATCAATAGTTAATCACTGCCGAAACACAAGCCTTGTCCGTAATAGTAAATTAGTTGTCTCCCGGGGCTTCTTCATGGATTTGTCTCCAGGGGATATCAAAGCTCATGATCCGAGAGGCGGAGCTACCGGACTTCCAGGGTCATTTCCAAAAAATATCCAAGCTTACGTTCCGCTATTATCTCATCTGGCCCCGACAAATCGACCCCGCGGGTCAGATATCAAACTGTGTGATGACATGAGCCCTATTATCCCTCGTATTATGTATAGGAGTCCCACCAGGGCCGTCCGAGGGAGTACCGGTCTGGTCAGGTCCGTATATATAGTAGCGGTAAGGTTTTGAACCCTGCTGAAAAAATCAATATCTTTGGCATCCGTGTCCACTCCAGTTACAGGGTTTAATTTTCGTTTCGGCAACTGTTTAGCGCGCGGCTATATCCGTTGCGGCGAGTACTATCAAATTGTTCGAAATTCGGCCAAAGGTATTATTGGAATACGTATTGAGGGGGTGAACACCGCCAACCGCCCAATGTCTCAAGTTTAAGAGAACGAACAGCATTTGGGGATATAGCGCCTCGTGATTTTTTTATACAACACCAGGGACTATAGCTAGTAGACATCGGTGGATTTACAGGTGAAGAACAACAACAACAAGGTTTGTGAAGTCTATATTGAGGCAGACCTCACTTTTCTCCCAACGCATGGTTAAGAGTGTTAGCTAAGAGAATTAGCATTAGCTTGCCCGAAAACATCGGCTGGGGGAAGTCTAATTTACTTTGTATTGCTTAATTGTTGTTGATATGGCAATTCAATTCAATTCAATTTCATTGTATAGAACACCGCAAAGAGGTGGCATACAAACAAACAAATAAGGGACATAATCCATAACTGAACAAAATACCCATTATACGTACATGTCTTTCTGATAATTATTCAGAAATCAGATCTACCTACTCAGAAATCGTAATGATATTGTATCCTCCCGTCGAATCGACACATCTAACGGTAAACTAAACTGAAGAATGGTAAGATCTCCTGTAATTTTCCCTATATACTTGCGAAGTTTCCCGTGTGTGCCACCAATAACATCAAGCATCAAGTATCGCCGGACATAACTTTCCAAAGCTATGGACAAACTATGCAAAGAATCAGATCTACCTAATACAAACAACTTCATATGGCTAAGTTTAGTAGCTGCCCATAGGTAAGATCATGTGTCATGAACACACACTGTTAGCTTTAATATGAAATAAATCAAATTTAAAGTAAGCCGAACATACTGTATACTTTACGATAGACCCATTTTAAATTTGATTTATTACATATCATGTTCTAGTGTGGTATTATGATATGCGATATTTTATGAGCTGCCGTTCATGACAATATCATACACGGTGTATATATATAATGGAGCATGGAAATATGGTGATAATGAATGAATATGGCGTGAATTGGGTCGTTATATTGGAGATGTTGTTATATTGAAAGTTACAAAATATGGGATGGTTTTATCACATATTGTAACATTTGTGGCAATGTATATGAAATGTTATTTATATAGAAGTAAAATGCAAATTAATATGAGCTGCCGTTTATGACAATATCATACACGGTGTATATATATAATGGAGCATGGAAATATGGTGATAATGAAAGAATATGGCGTGAATTGGGTCGTTATATTGGAAATGTTGTTATATTGAAAGTTACAAAATATGGGATGGTTTTATCACATATTGTAACATTTGTGGCAATGTATATGAAATGTTATTTATATAGGAGTAAAATGCAAATTAAAGTAGTTTTATATATATATGAAGAGTGGTGTAATTATATACACTCTACATTTGCTAAACATATAAACAGATTGAACGTATATAGTGTAAGCGGATATATATATAGAACGACTGAATACGGCGTATTTGATACGGCGTATTTGACAAAGACGCTTACCGGATATGGCAGGCGGATATGGCAGACGGAAGTATGCTGTGAGCATGCACGTTGTGCTCGCGCAAATCATTGTGGTTCCAGTTTCACGATAACAGTGGCCATTGACTGATTCCCGCTCTCAAACTAGGGTGTGCGACATAATCCAACGAATCGACTTGGTTGCCGGTCAACAGTGGCCAGTGTCATATTAAACTTGCGAATAGAGAGAGGTCAGCCGGTCGCCGCTTTACGGTGGTCCATATATAGACGACATGCTATATTTTTTTTAGTTTTGGGTACTTTTTTTTCACTTGTAGGTTTCATTTTTTTTGTGTGTGTGTTAGGTGTGTTTTTTTTTAAGTTGATTCCTTCAGTTTTTACCCGGGTGGAAACGTTTCCACATGGGTGAAAAGCTTCTCACCCGGGTGAAAACGTGTTTTCACCTGGGTGAGAAGATTTTCACCTGTGTGAGAAGGTTTCCACCCAGGTAAAAATTTCACGTGATCGTGCTCTCGTTTTCGTTCCCTTGCACTGACATTTCGGCAAAATGGACGATGGTTCGTTCAAAAGTATAGATGAACTCAAACTGTCAAACTGAACTTTTATGTTTGCTCATGCAGCCGATAAATGATATTTCACGTCTGGCATGTTTTAAATAAGTTGTATTGTCAAACCCGAGCTCTCTGGGAGCACACGAGGTTGTCATGCCTGAAAAAAAAAACAACTAGGCCATGTATAATCTTGTGCACGGGCATTCCGCTGCGGGGTGGGTTCGAGAATGGCCGTTTTTTTCACAAAGCCAGTTACCGTCATTTAAATTGCACCGTCGTTCTATATCAGTAAGTTTGTTGTGTATCGGCACTGCAGAATTATATTGCCCCGCATCATTCAGTGATTCACAGCTTTCGGTAGCTAAAATCGAAGTCAGATCGCGCAAGTCAAACCGCCTAAGACGAATCGTCCAACGTGCTGTGTCCGGTCGTCCAATGTAGATTTTGGTGCTTAATGAGGCTGGGTTTTTTCTTCATTCGTAATAGGGTGAGGTTTAGATTCAGAGATACAGTGCTGGAGATCCTTTCTTGGGGGGGTTGGAGGGGGAGGAGGGAGGGGGGGGTGGTGTGGGATATACCCCTTGGGTGAAGTGGATGGGTGCAGTCAATGCAGCATCAGGTATGCTATCTGAATGTATCAGCATATGGGACTGGGCGAGGCTTAGTTTGTGAGATACAGGGTAGAGTTCAAGATTTAACAAAGCATGAAATTGTATCCCGAAATGTTGACAACATAAAACAGCCAAGCAACCAAGCACCCAGCCCGCAAACCAGTCAGATTTCATCAGTCCATAAAGTACGGATATTACTTCGCAATCCGTCTAACAATTGGTTAAAATAAACACATGCACATGAAACTCACTGTATATTATTTATGTTTCAGGCTTGATAGACATATTAACATCAAATATTCTTGCATTTGACACTGACCGGCCCAGCTGCGAAATGTGGAGTCACTTCTATAAGCTTACTTTAGAAAGCAGAAAACTCAAAATCAGTTTAACATGGACAGTAATGGCTGGCGTAGAGGATTCTGAGCCATACAGCAGAATGGACCCAGGAGAAAGAAATGGAGATCCTGTGAAGACTATCGTATAACAGGTCTACCGTGAACACCAGCTAATGGATCTAATTACATTTAGTTAATTTGATAAGGTTCATACATCTTATCCCGGATCGTACGAACGAGCCGAAACAGTAACTCGTATCAACGAACCGAGAAAAAGAAACACAAATTGCTTATATACTATTTCTTCTTTTCTTCGCTGGGTTTGAGATCAACATTAGGTTCAAGCTAATACGAAAGCAATAATTTTACTTTGAGAATCAGTCCGAAGTATTTGTCTAGGATGATCTAAACTCTATCCTATCTCACTAATATTATCCTAATATGAGGATGGCTTGGAGAAAAGCGCGAGTCAAGGGAGGGTAAGCGTCTAGTCGGACATCGTTTAGAAAAGGAGGCTAACAGTTGAAGCAGGTCTTTTGCATCTGTTATGTTTCTCGAACCTCCACATAATTAGTGTGGGACTCAAAACAGTCACGAGCGACAACGCAGAAGGTCAGAATTTATCAACTTATCGTTTATTCTCTTATCGTTTATTCCCACCGATGATTTGTAAACTAGCCTCATCCTGAGCTGTGATAGGGGCAACTCTATCTCCAGCGTATGTCTTTAGCCTAATGAGATTTAAATGTACAATGGTCGTATTTGGCTACCCTATCAGGCATCAATTAGAGGTATCAGGACAAATCTAAACCTCACTCAACCAAATAAATAAACTCAATAAGCTCCAAAAACTACATCGGCCGATCCGACACAGGGCGTTGGACGATTCGTCTTAGGCGGTTTGACTTGCGCGATCGGACTATTCGATTTTAGCTACTGAACACTTTGAATCACTGAATGATGCGGGGCAATACAATTCATACGGGTTCGATTATACGGGGCCTAATTTTCTCTTTTCAGACATGACAAGCTCGTGTGCTCGCAAAGAATACGGGTTTGAAAATACAACTTAGCGGTATATAAAACACCCAAGACGTGAAATATTATTTATCGACTGCATGAGCAATCTTAAAAGTTCAGTTTGACAGTTTGAGATCATCTATATATACTTTTGAACGAACCATCCTCCATTTTGCCGGAATGTCAGTACTAGGGAACGAAAACGTTCTCACCCTTCTCACCCAGGTGAAAACGTTTTCACCCAGGTGAGAAAGTTTTAACCAGATGGACAATTTTCCACCCGGGTGAGAAGGTTTTCACCCGGGTGAAAACTTAAGAAATAAACCTAAAACAGAAAAAATGAAACCTAACACAAAAATGAAACATAGAAGTAAAAACTCAAAACAAAAAAAATATAGCATGTCGTCCATGGGCCACCGTAAAGCGGCGACCGGCTGACCTCTCTCTATTCCGGCGCAAAGGAGATGGTATTGTAAGGCGGGATTTTTGCCCACAGCCAGCCGACTCATAGGAATGTACATTTCTTCTCTCCATCTGTCAATCACAATGCAATATACAACTTGTCGTCGGCGGCAACTGTCAATCAACGGACTGAATGTTGTGAACCATGATAGCTTCAAATATGTTCGGTACCAAGGCGTTATTATTTCACCACGTTGCAGTAGATTTTACATGCACATATTGGAGAATAAATACACAATTTAGGCGAATACATTGCCGTTGTAACAGGTAGCGACTGATCGTTCGTTTTCAACGTTCGACAGGCCCGTAATATCCACACGGTATCGTGTAATCGGTAAACAATATTTATTTTACTTTTAATTGGTTCATAATGATAGCCTAAAGTCTTATTTCAGATACAGGGGCCTACTGAATGCAATGTTTTTTTTACAAAAATGAGAAAGATTGAAATAACTTGTCGACCTCAAAAACATGTTGACCCCCTGGGATTCGAACTCGGTAAAAGAAAATTTCGAGGCGCTTGTGATCCAACGTGCGTATCCACTACACCACGACATACGAACAATTGTAACAGGCTATTTTGTCACTTTAATCTACTTACGAAAACTTCAAAAGTTATGAATCATAACTTTTCATTTTTTAGTATGAAGGACCCCTTGGACCAAAAAGATCTCCCACCAGTGGGAATATAATGTTACCACACAACACCAGGTTAAATGGCGTTCTGGTCCAAGGGGTCCTTCGCGTCTAAATGCGTGTCTGAAGGACTCGATTTTGACCCTTTTTTCACGAAATAGCACAAGCTGTGGATTTCAGTTTCATGTTATATCTATAATCATAACGCAATCGCACTAAAACTTTCACATATTGTGTACTGATATTTTCTCTTGCCGTTACATTAAAACCTAAGTATTTTTAGGACATTTTATTTTTTTCGATTTTAACCGCACCACGTATAGGCCAAAATCCCGCCTTATCGTACCATCATCACCTTTTAATATGGCACTGGCCACTGTTGACCGGCAACCAAGTCGAGTTGTTGGATTGTGTCGAAGACCCTAGTTTGATGGCCAGTGGCCAGTCAATGGCCACTGTTATCGTGAAGCTGGAACCGCAATGCTTTGCGCGAGCACAACGCGCATGCTCACAGCATACTTCCGCCTGCCATATCCGCCTGCCATATCCGTTAAGCGTCTTTGTCAAATACGCCATATCAAATACGCCGTATTCAGTCGTTCTATATATATATGCGCTTACACTATATACGTTCAATCGGTTTATATGTTTAGCAAATGTAGAGTGTATATAATTACACCACTCTTCATATATATATATAAAACTTCTTTAGTTTGCATTTTGCTCCTATATAAATAACATTTAATAAACATTGCCACAAATGTTACAATATATGATAAAACCATCCCATATTTTGTAACTTTCAATATAACAACATTTCCAATATAACGACTCAATTCACACCATATTCATTCATTTCACCATATTTCCATGCTCCATTATATATATACACCGTGTATAATATTGTCATAAACGGCAGCTCATAATATTTATCGTATTAGATATATGGTAGTCGTTCCCACAATACAAACAAGCAAACAGAACAAACATGAGAGCCAGTGGGGGACACTTGCTCACATGAACATCAAGAGGACTAAAGCCGTAAAGCATACGTTATCTTGCAATAGCAATGAATGAGACAATCGAAGGATACTTTCACTTACGTTAACAATTCAATTCAATTCAAATTCAAATGTTTATTGCTCGACTTTGCATTTACAAAGTATGGCATTAACACAACTATAAGATAACAGACAAACATAAAACTGGCGAAATACTACAACAATGTACACAAAACTACAATAAACAATATGATATGACAGAAGAATATACTTTCACTTTCATTAACAATATAAGAGGACTGAAGAATTAATACTATAGGTTATGCCAGTCGATGCATCGAAATTCAGGGTGGTATTTAACAGATTTTTTCCCTGTGTTTTCATGAATTTATATAATCAGCAAGGCAAAAGTAATGAGAGCATAATCAAGGACTTAGGTTGGATAACATTGCCACTGCATACTCTCTCGGCCCACAGGTGTTGTCTGTCCGTGTTACACAAGAACTCTTCAATCGACATGTCAACTGGTCAAGTGTGACTTTGGAACAGCCTTGTATTTTATGCAAGTCATGGTAATTTATTAACCAATCAAAACAATACAATTTCCTCTATAATTTCAATTACATTTACAATAAGGGAGGACTGACAGATACTTTTAATTGCAACAATACAAGAGGGCTGAAAGATACTTTCACTTGCATTCATAGCACAGGAACAAGCAGGATAACAAGAGAGGACTGGGGGATATAGGCTACTTTTACTTTTAAGAGAGCTCGATGAATTGTTGTACGGACGTCAATTATCATAATTTGGCTGATGAATGAATTTTATTTTTCAGTTTTTCAGACCATGTACCTTCATATCATCAAGAAATGGTGTTCTTCAACAAATCTTTCATACGAATGTTTTTTTTTAATAATCCATGTGTGCAAAGTAAATTCTGGTAAAGTAAATGATATCAATCATCTCTTCTCTGTACCCATCCTCGCTGAAACCAGTGGTACACATGTAAGTTCCCTGCCAGTGAAAACATTGTGACCAGAGCGGTATGGTGCCATATCAGTGACATCTTCACCATAGCGATAGCATATGGACCATCGGTGGTTGTGTGTGTCTGCTCTGGTACAGTATCGTTACGGTGAAGATAGACAACACTATGGTACCATACCGCTCTGGATACAATGTTTTCACTGGCGGGGAAATTTTAGAAAGGAGATAGAAAATCTGAAAAGTCTGGAGTACTTTCTGCATAGCAAATCTTTGATAGAAAAATTAAATTTATTGATGATAATCCCTTTAGTGGGAATATATCTGGTTAAATTAACATTTTATGAAGTCAATCCTTTTTATCCAACAGTGGCCCAGCAAAGGTTTGAATCACTTTGAAGATCTTTTAAATGAACAACGAGAGTTGTGTAACTTTAACGAAGTAAAATTAAATTAAGTTTAAAAGGCTTATTTTTGGATTATTTAAGATTACTTAGGAACATCCTGAATGAATGGAATACTAAACAATTATGAAAGAGAACCGCCCTCTCCTATATCCTCTTGCGTTACGTTCCTTGATGAAATGTTACAAATGTTGTAGAGGTCTTCAGGATGGTTTCCACTGGGCTGGTCCCAATCTCTGAACAATAATGAGAGAGAAGTTTGTCCAGAGTGGACATTAGGTGGAAATGTAACTATATGATGGTCAACTCTTATACCCAACATAAGACACTGCTCTATGGAATTTACAATTTAAAATTCTGCGCAAATTTCTCCCCAGTAATAGTTTATTAATAAATGGAAATAACATGGTGTCTGTTATGTTCTTTCTGTAAAACTGAAACAGAAAGGCTCGAAATTGTATATTGTTACATCCAATCATTTTGGCAATCAACAGAAATATATTTCATACAACATGCAGAGGACTATATTATTCTTAACCAAATGACCATTGTTTTTGGGCCCCTATGAGGTTTAAAGCTGTTAGCAGTTGAGCCAGGTAAGCTTTTGCTGAGGCCTTACTTGATGGGAAAAATTGCGTGGTAACGTAGCCAAATATCCAACAAGAGCTATTCTTTGCAAGCTATATCTTACGTTGTGCACTGTACCGCTATGCGATGTATTAATAGAAAACGCGATAACATCACTTCTCTGGTACCCTACGTGGCCGCCATTTTGAGTTTACCCATGATCCTCTGTTCGGGGGGTTATGCAAATAGGCTCAAAATGACCCCAATATGATGAACTGTAAAGTCAAGGAGTTTTAGCTCTCCATTTTTTGTCGTTCCGGAGATGGTGCAGAGAGTTTAGTGGGGGGGGGTTGCGCGCTTTTCGGGCCCCCAGGCCAGGTAGGGTTAAACCACTTACAAGGACAGAACACAGAGAAAAACAATTTGGACGATGGCGATCTACTGATTGTCGAATCTGATGCTTATGTGGTACCATCATGTGGATATTGTCACCTAACATTTGTTTTCCAAGTTTGGTGGCTCAGTCGTATTTATATACTCAGAACACAGGAAGAAAACAATTTCGACGATGGCAAGCTACTGATTTTCCAATCTGAGGCTTGCAGGGCACCATCCTGTAGATGTAGTATATGTGTACCAAGTTTGGTGGCTCAAACTTTCAAGAAACTATAAGATAACAGACAAACATAAAACTGGCGAAATACTACAACAATGTACACAAAACTACAATAAACAATATGATATGACAGAAGAATATATTTTCACTTTCATTAACAATATAAGAGGACTGAAGAATTAATACTATAGGTTATGCCAGTCGATGCATCGGAATTCAGGGTGGTATTTAAAAGATTTTTTCCCTGTGTTTTCATGAATTTATATAATCAGCAAGGCAAAAGTAATGAAAGCATAATCAAGGACTTAGGTTGGATAACATTGCCACTGCATACTCTCTCGGCCCACAGGTGTTGTCTGTCCGTGTTACACAAGAACTCTTCAATCGACATGTCAACTGGTCAAGTGTGACTTTGGAATAGCCTTGTATTTTATGCAAGTCATGGTAATTTATTAACCAATCAAAACAATACAATTTCCTCTATAATTTTACTTGCATTTACATTAAGGGAGGACTGACAGATACTTTTAATTGTAACAATGCAAGAGGGCTGAAAGATACTTTCATTTGCATTCATAGCACAGGAACAAGCAGGATAACAAGAGAGGACTGGGGGATATAGGCTACTTTTACTTTTAAGAGAGCTCGACAGATTGTTGTACGGACGTCAATTATCATAATTTGGCTGATGAATGAATTTTATTTTTCAGTTTTTCAGACCATGTACCTTCATATCATCAAGAAATGGTGTTCTTCAACAAATCTTTCATACGAATGTTTTGTTTTTTTTAATAATCCATGTGTGCAAAGTAAATTCTGGTAAAGTAAATGATATCAATCATCTCTTCTCTGTACCCATCCTCGCTGAAACCAGTGGTACACATGTAAGTTCCCTGCCAGTGAAAACATTGTGACCAGAGCGATATGGTGCCATAGCAGTGACATCTTCACCATAGCGATAGCATATGGACCATCGATGGTTGTGTGTCTGCTCTGGTACAGCTTTGGTACCGTTACGGTGAAGATGTAGTCAACACTATGGTACCATACCGCTCTGGATACAATGTTTTCACTGGCGGGGAGATAGAAAATCGGAAAAATCTGGAGTACTTTCTGCATGGCAAACCTTTGATAGAAAAATTAAATTTCCTGATGATAATCTCTTTAGTGTGAATCTATCTGGTTAAATTCACATTTTATGAAGTCAATCCTTTTTATCCAACAGTGGTCCAGCAAAGGTTTGAATCACTTTGAAGATCTTTCAAATGAACAACGAGAGTTAACGAATTAAAATAAATTAAGTTTAAAAGGCACATTTTTGGATTATTTAAGATTACTTGGGAACATCCTGAATGAATGGAAGACTAAACGATTATGATAGAGAACCGCACCTCTCCCATATACCCTCCTGCGCTGCGTTCCGTAATGAAATGTTCCAAAGGTTGTAGGGGTTTTCAAGATGATTACCACTGGACTGGTCCCAAGCTCTGAACAATAATGAGAGAGAAGTTTGTCATTCGGTGGAAATGTAACTATATGATGGCCAACTCTTATACCCAACACAAGACACTGCTCTATGGAATTTGCAATTTAAAATTCTGCGCAGATTTCTCTCCAGAAATAGTTTATTAATAAATGAAAATAACATGGTGTCCGTTATGTTCTCTCTGTAAAACTGAAACAGAAAGGCTCGAATTTGTATATTGTTAACATCCAATCATTTTGGCAATCAACAGAAATATATTTCATACAACATAGAGAGAACTATATTATTCTTAATGAAATGACCATTGTTTGTGGGCCAGTGTGAGGTTTAAAGCTGTTAGCAGTTGAGCGAGGTAAGCTTTTGCTGAGGCCTTACTTGATGGGGAAAATTGCGTGGTAACGTAGCCCAAATATCCAACAAGAGCTATTCTTTGCAGGCTATATCTTACGTTGTGCACCCCTATGCGATGTATTAATAGAAAACACGATAACAACATCACTTCTCTGGTACCGTACGTGGCCGCCATTTTGAATTTACCCATGATCCTCTGTTCGGGGGGTTATGCAAATACTCTCAAAATGACACCAATATGATAAACTATAAAGTCAAGGAGTTTCAGCTTTCCATTTGTTGTCGTTCCAGAGATGGTGCAGAAAGTTTGGTGGGGGGGGGGGGGGTATTTCGGCACCCCCCTCCCAGACCAGGTAGGGTTAAACCACTTACAAGGACAGAACACAGAGAAAAACAATTTGGACGATGGCGATCTACTGATTGTCGAATCTGATGCTTATGTGGTACCATCATGTGGATATTGTCACCTAACATTTGTTTTCTAAGTTTGGTGGCTCAGACGTATTTATATACTCAGAACACAGGAAGAAAACAATTTCGACGATGGCAAGCTACTGATTTTCCAATCTGAGGCTTGCAGGGCACCATCCTGTAGATGTAGTATATGTGTACCAAGTTTGGTGGCTCAAACTTTCAAGAGTGTCAGCGGACGCTATCTCTGACAGAGAGACAGACAGACATACGGACGGGCATTTCATGCCGGTTCTTTTAATAATATAGACAACTTATTATGCCGACTGTAAATAAAAAGATATCAATAAAAATATATATATATAAACAAAAAATATTACTTCAGTGTTTCGTTTAGTAGCTCTGAGAATATATTACGATATTTCAATCCAACACTGAAGTATTAAACAGTGTCAGGATGGCCGCACATTCTTCCTCTAAAGAGCTGTAATCGTCGAAGATTATGTGGCTATATTCCATTGGCTGATTAACGCGGAGTCCAGCTTGTTAACGTGCGGTCAATGATATTTTGATTTATTTTTCACCATACCCCCTTTTTGGCTTCATAGTTGTCGATGACATTATTCTTAGGTAAAATAATCTAGTAGTTGAGATGTGACGTTTAAACTGAATTACCGAATATTTCTCCTTTAAGCCACCAATAAAAGATGATTGTTGTGTTTCTATTTCAGTGGGACTAAATTGTCTGTCATAATTGAGAGGACAATGGAAGACTTATCAGTAAAACAGCAGCCTCTTGATCAAACGACAGGATTATTGGTGCAAGATGATGGGATAACGTACCGGCATTCTGCAAACGAATCTATGGAAGCGGGCAATGTAACAGTGAAGACAGAACCAACAGCCCAGTATGCGTTGGGAGAACAACAAGGTGGTGTTGAGCATGATCCATGTGAACAATTGCCGGTAAGCCGTGAAATACAGTTGTTGATTAGATTAAAACCAAATCTACAAAAGTCGCTCCCTATTCCACTTATGCAGATCTGGCATCAACACCCTCATTTCCATGTTCCGAGTACTGACCAATGTATGTCTAAAACGTGAAACTTAGGTCACAACTACGTGGGAATGATAGGTTGACCTCGTGAAGAGAGAAATATCTACTGGAATTGATCGATATATCGAAATTCTATTAAATTTTAACAGAATATCGCCACGGTTTCTAAAAAATAAAATATTGATTCGATGAATCAAGATAAAATATAGGAGATGACTTTTGCAAAAACCGTACACTTGTTGTACTCTCCCCGCATAGTGAAACGGGCCAGACGTTTGACCGTGATCTGCTGTCAGCTAGGTCTTTCAACACAGAAACCCGGTTCTTGTGCCCGGATCTTAAGCATGTAAAATCATCGACATGCGAGACGGGGAGTGCTATTGTCCTTCGCCACGTCCGGCCTACCGTTCTTCCATCCGCCCGTCCGTCCCACATCTTGTGAACGCGTTATCTCGAGTACAGATCGCCCAATTGACTTCAAAGTTGAGAAGTTGCTTCACATCGGTTAGTCGGCCATATTGTATTGATTTTCATTGAGGTAGTATGTAATTCAAGATGGCTGTCATTACAACACATATAATGGAAGTGGGAAGAGGTGCCGACATACTGACTGCGTCACATGACTTCACAGAATAGTCTTCTGGTTAACCTATTCTAAAGCACATACCAAGAATCTAACGATTCGTGATATGTGTTGTATCTCATGTACGATTTTATTGTACCTGTTCATGCGGCAACTTGGATGATATGACCACACGGCCCCTAGCACCGGCATAAGCGGTATTAGATTGGATTCCGTCTATCCTGATACCTTGAGAACAACTCAACAAATTGACTTCAACATTGAGAAGGCGCTTCACATCAGTTAGATGGCCATTGGTATTGATTTTTATTCAGGTAGCATGTAATCCAAGATGGCTGCAATTGACCATCTTGGATTCTGTCTGTCCTGCATCTTGTGAACGGGGTATCTTGAGATCAATTTGTCCAATTGACTTCAAACTTGATAAGGTGCTTCGCGGTATGTAATCCAAGATGGCTGCCATTGACCATCTTAGATTCCGTCCGTCCTGTATCTTGTGAACACGGTATCTTGAGAACAACTTGTCCAATTGACTTCAAACTTGAGAAATTGTTTTGCATCAGTAGACGGCCATTGGTGTTGATTTTCATTGAAGTAGTATGTAAACCAATATGACTACCATTTTCCGTCTTGGATTTCACTCACCCATATTGTACCTATCTGCTTCACCATCCAAAATTCCATAAACAACTGCAGACTTGCATTCCAGTGTTACGCTATCCATCACTGCTTCCCAATCCTCCTCAACTTGTCTCAACAATTCCAGATAAATGTCCCTTTCCACATACAGATATCCACTTTCCGAGTTACATTTAAGGAGATATTTGAAGCATAAATGCTGTATGTTCTCAAACAGGCTACTTGGCGGAGGACCTGCTATCTCCTCAGCTTGTTTTGAGATCTTGTTTTAATCACTTGCAACGACAGCTTTTGGATACGGTTCTAAAGACTCATGGTGGAGTGTGCTACAAGTTTATATTAAATTCACAAACTCTATGTTATTTTGCAAACAGATTTTCGAAGATATAGTTAATAACTGACAGTATTGAAGTGGAAAGAAGTGTTTATATAAAAATAAGGCTGATTATGTTTTCTGTTTGATTTAGTCTTTTGTCAAGAAGTGTTCTGATGACGAGCAGTCAAGTGTCGATGATTTCCTCTCTGATAGACCTTTTCCTGTGGCCATGTACATGACAAAAGTGAAGACAGCAGAGACGACAAAACTGCCAAACGAATTTTTGAGATTTTGGAATCCAGAAACGGACAATACAGGAAGAACGACAGCTGACCGAGTTCATACTTGTGAAAAGCCATACAAATGTTCGCTCTATCTAAATAGCTTTTCACAGCAAGGAGAAATAAGAAATCATGAAATAACACACACTGGTGAAAAGCCACACAAATGCTCACTCTGTCCACAAGGTTGTTCAGGTAAGGTAAACCGAGTGGATCATGGAAGAACACATACTGGTGAAAAGCCATACAAATGCGCACTCTGTCCATATAGATGTTCACAAAAAATAAACCTGAAGAAACATGAAAGGACACATACTGGTGAAAAGCCATATAAATGCTCACTCTGTCCATATAGCTGTTCAAAGAAAGGGAACCTAAAGGAACATGAAAGGAACCATACTGGTGAAAAGCCATATAAATGCTCACTCTGTCCATATAGCTGTTCACAGAAAAGGAAACTGAAGCAACACGAAAGGACACATACTGGTGAAAAGCCATATCAATGCTCACTTTGTCCATATAGCTGTTCACAGAAAGGGAGGCTGAAGGATCATGAAAGGAACCATACTGGTGAAAAGCCATATAAATGCTCACTCTGTCCATATAGCTGTTCACAGAAAAGGAAACTGAAGCAACACGAAAGGACACATACTGGTGAAAAGCCATATCAATGCTCACTTTGTCCATATAGCTGTTCACATAAAGGGAGCCTGAAGGATCATGAAAGGAACCATCCTGGTGAAAAGCCATATAAATGCTCACTCTGTCCATATAGCTGTTCAAAGAAAGGGAACCTAAAGGAACATGAAAGGAACCATACTGGTGAAAAGCCATATAAGTGCTCACTCTGTCCATACAGCTGTTCACAGAAAGGGAGACTGAAGGATCATGAAAGGATACATACTGGTGAAAAGCCATATCAATGCTCACTTTGTCCATATAGCTGTTCACACAAATGGAGCTTAAAGGAACATGAAAGGAACCATACTGGTGAAAAGCCATATAAATGCTCACTCTGTCCATATAGCTGTTCATATAAATGGAGACTGAAGGATCATGAAAGGGCACATACTGGTGAAAATCCATATAAATGCTCACTCTGTCCATATAGCTGTTCACAGAAAGGGGGACTGAATGATCATGAAAGGACACATACAGGTGAAAAACCATATAAATGCTCACACTGTCCATATAGCTGCTCACATAAAGGGAAGCTAAAGGAACACGAAAGAACACATAAGCCATACAAATGTTCACTATCCATATAGCTGTTCACATAGGGAGCCTAAATGGACATGAAAAAACACACACTGGTGATAAGCCATACAAATGCTCACTCTGTCCATATAGCTGTTCACATAAATGGAACCTGAAGGATCATGAAAGGACACATACTGGTGAGAAGCCATATAGCTGTTCACATAAAGGAGCCTAAAGGTATATGAAAGGACACACACTGGTGAAAAGCCATAAAATGCTCTCTTTGTCCATATAGCTGTTCACACAAATGGAACTCAAAGAAACCTGAAAGAAACCACACTGATAAAAAAACCATTTAAGTGTTACAGTATTTTCGTTATTTTGGGATAACACTATCTTAGAATAGCACAGATTCTAGTGCTGAAAATTTGGGATTCGAACCAGCGACCCCAGAGTCCGGCACCTAATCGCCAGCACTGTATGTCGGCGATCTAAACCACTCGGCCAACGGGCCTCCCACAAAAATAGGAGGTAGCAGACCGGTAGTCTTGAAAGCGAACATACAGTACCCCTCTGATGATCGTGAGGACACAGCTCCCAAAGCTGAATAGATATATTTTTTATCATTTAGAAAGTGATCGTATAACAGTATTTTCGTTATTTTGGGATAACACTATCTTAGAATAGCACAGATTCTAGTGCTGAACATTTGGTCGAGTCCCGTACGGGATTCGAACCAGCGACCCCAGAGTCCGGCACCTAATCGCCAGCACTGTATGTCGGCGATCTAAACCACTCGGCCAACGGGCCTCCCACAAAAATAGGAGGTAGCAGACCGGTAGTCTTGAAAGCGAACATACAGTACCCCTCTGATGATCGTGATGACACAGCTCCCAAAGCTGAATAGATATATTTTTTATCATTTAGAAAGTGATCGTATAACAGTATTTTCGTTATTTTGGGATAACACTATCTTAGAATAGCACAGATTCTAGTGCTGAAAATTTGGTTGAGTCCCGTACGGGATTCGAACCAGCGACCCCAGAGTCCGGCACCTAATCGCCAGCACTGTATGTCGGCGATCTAAACCACTCGGCCAACGGGCCTCCCACAAAAATAGGAGGTAGAAGACCGGTAGTCTTGAAAGCGAACATACAGTACCCCTCTGATGATCGGGATGACACAGCTCCCAAAGCTGAATAGATATATTTTTTATCATTTAGAAAGTGATCGTATAACAGTATTTTCGTTACTTTGGGATAACACTATCTTAGAATAGCACAGATTCTAGTGCTGAAAATTTGGTCGAGTCCCGTACGGGATTCGAACCAGCTACCCCAGAGTCCGGCACCTAATCGCCAGCACTGTATGTCGGCGATCTAAACCACTCGGCCAACGGGCCTCCCACAAAAATAGGAGGTAGCAGACCGGTAGTCTTGAAAGCGAACATACAGTACCCCTCTGATGATCGTAATGACACAGCTCCCAAAGCTGAATAGATATATTTTTTTATCATTTAGAAAGTGATCGTATAACAGTATTTTCGTTATTTTGGGATAACACTATCTTAGAATAGCACAAATTCTAGTGCTGAAAATTTGGTCGAGTCCCGTGCGGGATTCGAACCAGCGACCCCAGAGTCCGGCACCTAATCGCCAGCACTGTATGTCGGCGATCTAAACCACTCGGCCAACGGGCCTCCCACAAAAATAGGAGGTAGCAGACCGGTAGTCTTGAAAGCTAACATACAGTACCCCTCTGATGATCGTGATGACACAGCTCCCAAAGATGAATAGATATATTTTTTATCATTTAGAAAGTGATCGTATAACAGTATTTTCGTTATTTTGGGATAACACTATCTTAGAATAGCACAGATTCTGGTGCTGAAAATTTGGTCGAGTCCCGTACGGGATTCGAACCAGCGACCCCAGAGTCCGGCACCTAATCGCCAGCACTGTATGTCGGCGATCTAAACCACTCGGCCAACGGGCCTCCCACAAAAATAGGAGGTAGCAGACCGGTAGTCTTGAAAGCGAACATACAGTACCCCTCTGATGATCGTAATGACACAGCTCCCAAAGCTGAATAGATATATTTTTATCATTTAGAAAGTGATCGTATAACAGTATTTTCGTTATTTTGGGATAACACTATCTTAGAATAGCACAGATTCTAGTGCTGAAAATTTGGTCGAGTCCCGTACGGGATTCGAACCAGCGACCAGAGTCCGGCACTAATCGCCAGCACTGTATGTCGGCGATCTAAACCCTCTGGGCCTCCCACAAAAATAGGAGGTAGCAGACCGGTAGTCTTGAAAGCTAACATACAGTACCCCTCTGATGATCGTGATGACACAGCTCCCAAAAGAGATGAATAGATATATTTTTTATCATTTAGAAAGTGATCAATAACAGTATTTTCGTTATTTTGGGATAACACTATCTTAGAATAGCACAAATTCTAGTGCTGAAAATTTGGTCGAGTCCCGTGCGGGATTCGAACCAGCGACCCCAGAGTCAGGCACCTAATCGCCAGCACTGTATGTCGGCGATCTAAACCACTCGGCCAACGGGCCTCCCACTGAATAGGAGGTAGCAGACCGGTAGTCTTGAAAGCGAACATACAGTACCCCTCTGATGATCGTGATGACACAGCTCCCAAAGCTGAATAGATATATTTTGTATCATTTAGAAAGTGATCGTATAACAGTATTTTCGTTATTTTGGGATAACACTATCTTAGAATAGCACAGATTCTAGTGCTGAAAATTTGGTCGAGTCCCGTACGGGATTCGAACCAGCGACCCCAGAGTCTGGCACCTAATCGCCAGCACTGTATGTCGGCGATCTAAACCACTCTGCCAACGGGCCTCCCACAAAAATAGGAGGTAGCAGACCGGTAGTCTTGAAAGCGAACATACAGTACCCCTCTGATGATCGTGATGACACAGTTCCAAAGCTGAATAGATATATTTTTTATCATTTAGAAAGTGATCGTATAACAGTATTTTCGTTATTTTGGGATAACACTATCTTAGAATAGGACAGATTCTAGTGCTGAAAATTTGGTCGAGTCCCGTAGGATTGAACCAGCGACCCCAGAGTCCGGCACCTAATCGCCAGCACTGTATGTCGGCGATCTAAACCACTCGGCCAACGGGCCTCCCACAAAAATAGGAGGTAGCAGACCGGTAGTCTTGAAAGCGAACATACAGTACCCCTCTGATGATCGTGATGACACAGCTCCCAAAGCTGAATAGATATATTTTTTATCATTTAGAAAGTGATCGTATAACAGTATTTTCGTTATTTTGGGATAACACTATCTTAGAATAGCACAGATTCTAGTGCTGAAAATTTGGTCGAGTCCCGTACGGGATTCGAACCAGCGACCCCAGAGTCTGGCACCTAATCGCCAGCACTGTATGTCGGCGATCTAAACCACTCTGCCAACGGGCCTCCCACAAAAATAGGAGGTAGCAGACCGGTAGTCTTGAAAGCGAACATACAGTACCCCTCTGATGATCGTGATGACACAGCTCCCAAAGCTGAATAGATATATTTTTTATCATTTAGAAAGTGATCGTATAACAGTATTTTCGTTATTTTGGGATAACACTATCTTAGAATAGCACAGATTCTAGTGCTGAAAATTTGGTCGAGTCCCGTACGGGATTCGAACCAGCGACCCCAGAGTCCGGCACCTAATCGCCAGCACTGTATGTCGGCGATCTAAACCACTCGGCCAATGGGCCTCCCACAAAAATAGGAGGTAGCAGACCGGTAGTCTTGAAAGCGAACATACAGTACCCCTCTGATGATCGTGATGACACAGCTCCCAAAGCTGAATAGATATATTTTACAGTATTTTCGTTATTTTGGGATAACACTATCTTAGAATAGCACAGATTCTAGTGCTGAAAATTTGGTCGAGTCCCGTACGGGATTCGAACCAGCGACCCCAGAGTCCGGCAAAAATTTTCAGCACTAGAATCTGTGCTATTCTAAGATAGTGTTATCCCAAAATAACGAAAATACTGTTATACGATCACTTTCTAAATGATAAAAAATATATCTATTCAGCTTTGGGAGCTGTGTCATCACGATCATCAGAGGGGTACTGTATGTTCGCTTTCAAGACTACCGGTCTGCTACCTCCTATTTTTGTGGGAGGCCCGTTGGCCGAGTGATTTAGATTGCCGACATACAGTGCTGGCGATTAGGTGCCGGACTCTGGCGTCGCTGGTTCGAATCCCGTACGGGACTCGACCAAATTTTCAGCACTAGAATCTGTGCTATTCTAAGATAGTGTTATCCCAAAATAACGAAAATACTGTTATACGATCACTTTCTAAATGATAAAAAAAATATACATATAAGTGTTGACTCCATATTATAGCTGTTCACAGAAATGGAACCATAATAAGACACATGCTCCATGTAGCTGCTCAAAGATAAGACGCCTACAGGAACACAAAATAACGCATAATAATTTAAAGTCATAGAAATGAGACTTGCATAGTGCGCTTTCTGGCTTTCTCATACTCATTTTATTATGGATTGTTTAACAACGAAATATTCTGGATCGAGATATGTAACAAATGCATGCTGAAATACATACGAAAATGACAAAAAGTGAGGTAAAATCCAATGTTCAATGTCAAACACGGTAATATTAGTTACATGTGTGTACGGAGCAGACTTTCACTATCAACATGTGGACCTAAAGAGAATATTCAGCAATATTACGCACATTTTACGGTATCTACCAGTGGACATTTTGGAGAAGCGCAAGGGCGTATTTGAGAGATTGAGGGCCTATATTGTGTCCAAATAGGTCATGTAGGGGCTCATTTTGAAGCTCTTGTGGTGTAGACCACGACTTGAAGGACGTCCATTTCATCACTGACGTCATCAATAGGAGTAGTAGCGAACTCAGGCATTTTGGGAGTGGAAGTAGAGGCGCTGGCGTAGACCGGGAATTGTGGGAAAAGGATATGGGTATGGCCGTTTTAGCCTCGAGATGGAACAATATTGGTCCGAATGGGGTGTCGAAGTGAAGCACTCCTGAAGGAGCCTTCGACTGGACTGGTGGGCTGTGGAAGTAGGGGCTATGGCACGCATACGCAGTGCTAAAAGTTCATGGGAACGGACGTTTTGGGGTCGAGATGACCGGCCACTATTGGTCCGAATGGGTCGCTTGGGGTGCTGAATATAACTGAACTTTTTGATTCATGAAAATATACTCCCTGGGCAATGCTGTATTTTTGAGGCATTTATAGGGAAAATTTTCTCTTGTCATGAGAATATGACACCTCAAACAAAAATCAGACTTGATACTTTCAAATGAATAATCTTCCAAATATCTTTGCGAAATATAATTTTGTTTTGAGGAGACATTTTTGTTAGAAGAGAAAATTTGCCAGGGAGCACATTTTGATGAAATGTAAACTCAATTTATACAACTGACCATCGTAATTGTTTGCAGGCTGATATTTCAGTACATATTCTTCAAGCAAAATATGTTTTTGCAGGTTTTGGATTAAAAAAAAACAAACAAACAAAAAAACTGCTTCATTACCGCCACACACAAAGGAGTTTTCGTATGTAAACATCACACATCGTGTATATAATTGTATTGAAAAATATTTCTTTTGTATGTATATCATGTTTCATGTTGGGTTTATTAAAGGAAGATTTCAGAAAATGTACCCAGAAGAACATTTTTTGTAATTTCCAGTTTCGCGAGTTTTCTTCGCAATTAATGGAAAGAACGGCCTTTTCTCTATTCAATTTTATTGACATAATTTTCAAAATTTGATATAAAAAATTTCTTTTAACAGCAGAATGAGAAATTATTGAGTGAAATTCTTTTGTGAAAATCTCCCTAAAATGGTTCTAGTCATTTTATTTTTGTCAGTGATTCGTCTTGGATCGCATGGCATGACTCTGACAATATAATCAGTCATGTTGCTTGACTAGTAGTCTCAAAGTCGCCTATTTGTGAGTATATACCAAGCAGCTAAACATGACGTGTTTACTGTACATGATTACTCTGTAACTTGTTTTCTTCACTCACTTGGTATATATTCACAAGCTGGCGCTAAGACTATGCACAGTGTGAACTGCTCTCAGCAGATTAGACTTTACATAAGACAGGTAGTCAGTCACTACTTGACGATGAAGACAGTATAGTCTTTGAAAGCTTGTAAATATATTCATCATTGAGCTAGCTATATATTTTTATGGTCAACCGGGAATTCCTAAGACAACTTCGTTGCAGAAATACCCAGCTGATCGGTCAGGATGGCTGATTATTATTGCATAAAAATCACCAATAGTCAGTTCTGACACCACCGGTTTCTAACCGGAATTCCACGTTCTACTGAATACTCTAATGTTGACTGGATCAATGCAGTAATAAGTTGAATAACTTGTATTCGTATAATAAACTCTGTATTGGTTACATCGATAAATTCACTGCGATATCATTAAATTCATCGTACATGAATATCCAATAAACGTAAGCTCTCCTGATGTTCCGTGTTCTGTTGTTATTCTGTTCAGATTCTGTGCTACTCCGTTTTCATGTCCTGAGTATGTTTCTGGATCCTGTGTAATTTGTACATCATATCCCCGGTCTCTGATGGAAGACCGTTAGTTACGTTGGTATTCCATAAAATTTCATCCCGTCCTTTATATCTGGTTACTTCCCGACTTTTAAGTTATCTGTGTGATCTGTGTGTGTCCGTAATTCACGTCCGTACCCCGTCCAGCAGCAGGGGGGGGGGGTGAGCATACCAAAAAGAATGGGGCGGGGAGCTTCCCAAGGGGGGGAGCGGCCCCCGCGTTCCGCTCGTTTGTTATGCGGGGGTGAATTCCCGTTAACATATGAAGCTCTCAGCAGGGGGGGGGGAGCATACCAAAAAAAATGGGGGAACCATCCCCCCCCTCCCCTCCCCTCCTGTTTTATTTTTACAAAACTCCACCACGTCACCAGAGTCCCTTAAGAATGACCGCGGGGATTCCCCGGGCTGTCTTACTATATATTATTTTCCCACACCGATCATTCCGTAGGACTGAAAAAAAGAGGGGCAATTCACGGGTCCCAGGGCCAGCACAGCAGGGGGGGGGCGAGTTAATCTACGCCGGGGGTCAAAAAATGCAAAACCGGTGTGTCACGTCTCACTGAGTCCCCGTCACATGGCTTCGTGGCCTGTGACGTATTCCTCTTCACATGGCTTCGTGGCCATGTGAGGGCTTGTTTTTTATTAAAGTAAGTATTTGGGACTCAATTGCTCTTAATAACTCTCCTCCGTGGCATCCTAGACAATTCGAAATGAGTCTAGAATATTTGTGAGAAGAGTTCGGAACAAGCATTCCAAGAGCAGTCAGGTAGGGATCGAACCCCCTTTTGTGAGACGTGACTGGAAGACACGATTAACATTTCGCATGGCCTTACCTAGGCTGTCTTCCACGGACGATAATACATGTTTAAAATCACGCCTATAAACCTACTAGAGTGTTGTGCAACGCCTCACTTCCTGTTATCGTTGCTAGGATACGAATGCACAGTCTCATACAAGTGCTGTCTCATTCAGACATGAGCCGAGAGAAAATCAATAGTGACCCACATACAACACTCAGAGTAACACTGTATTTGCTCAAGGCTTGCTATTTTGTGAATGAAGCCAGGCCTCACAACGGATATATGCAAGTTCTATACACCTACCCGAAATAGACTAAATATGTTAGCTGGGTCACGTCTGTGAGGAATGTTTGTTTGCTCAGGCTTGAGTATTTGGGTCGGCGAATATTTACACGTTTACACATTCAATAGCCGCACGCAGTGTTATAGTATGGTGGGTAAGAGGCGATATAAAGCGCCTACTTCAATATATCGGCAGGAGGATTCCTTGCTTAATTTTTACACATTCAATATCCGCACGCTGTGTTATAGTATGGTGGGTAAGAGACGATATAAAGCGCCTACTTCAATATATCGGCAGGAGGATTCCTTGCTTAATTTTTACACATTCAATAGCCGCACGCAGTGTTATAGTATGGTGGATAAGAGGCGATATAAAGCGCCTACTTCAATATATCGGCAGGGAGGAATTCCTTGCTTAATCAGCAAGTCTTTTGTGGCTAAGGCTAGGCCGACGTCGGCAATAAGCATTCCTACGTCATAGCCGGTGAAATCTAACTTGTGGGCAGGGCCTTTCCAAACAATTTTGCCCAGACGAGCATAACCTATCGCTAAGCCGCTAACGACAGCGGCATGATAGGCCATGTTGGCTAGCATTTTACCATCGATCGACGACATGTTTTATTTGCAGTGTCAGCCATGGCTTTAACATGATATGCTAATGCGCCGAAAAAGGCCTACGTGTTCATGCGGACATCTTAGTGGTTCCACGGTTTCGGGTGGCAGGGGATGCGCATGGCGTCCTTAATAATCCGCCTGTAGAAAGCAGTTTATCGTGATTCTATTTCGATTGCCCTGGCAAACTGTTTCCTTGCTTCCTCCCTGCCTTCCTTCAGAAGTGCGTTGTTTTCTTCCTGGCTGATATGGGATGCTTTCAACGATTTAGCCCTGATCGCGTTCTTCATGGCATCATATTTAGTTTTCTCCGCTAAGATGTGACGGAACTCGCTATCAGAGATCTTGTTATCCACAAGTGCTTGCGAGATAGCATCTGCGATGGAATCCAACTTTGATGACGCTAGGACGCGAATTTCATCGTGTTTTTTAGCTTTGATGGTCAGGCGTCGAGATATGAACTTGCACGCTATTCCAGACAAACCACTTGAAAGAGCCGAGACTTCAAGCGCTACAGCAACGGGTGCGGCAATTATAGTCGACAAGAGGCCGACCCCAGTCGCGCCGAGGCCCAAAGCCACTGTGGCAAGCGCAGCGTCAACGCCATCTACAGCATTCACCGCTTTGCGGTATTTTTTGTACAAGCTCGACCAGGAATCATGATCTTGGGAGAGTTCATGCTGTATATCACAGATGTGCTTTAGCCTGTAGTCATGCGCGGATTCGGCCTCGTCCAATGTTGGATATAGTCCCATGATAAATCTATATGCTGTTGTCAAGAATATCTAACTCGAGGTTATCCAAGGGGCGATTGAACACCTTGAGAGATTTTAAGCCGACACCTTCAGCTAGGAAGATGTTGCTCACTGTCACATCGTTTCCTACTTTTGTAGTTACGCCCTCTAACGACAGATGCACGACAGGCTGTTTAACTGCGATAAAGAAAATCCGCAACTCTTGATCAGCGTGCTTATCAAGCCACTTGATCTGGAGATCTGGTAGTATGTCCACCAATCTATCGGGAGCGGGAGCGGGCGGTAACAGTATTGCAGCAACGATAGTTGAGTCTGCAGGAAGAGTGGTCAGGGCGGGTAACGACGTATTTATTACTAGAGCCCCTCGAGGACCAGTGCTTCTCAAATAGAATTTCCAGTCCTTGAGGTGTATTTTGACGTTGTTTTCAATCGGACTGTAGGACAGGAATGCCGTACCTCGATTTAAAACCTTTCTCACAAACCCGGCTTTATCGACCTGTACTCCCGATTCGACCACATTGAGGTCAATGAGACAGCCCACATTGTCACTTCCGCGAGAGTCCATTGTCCTTTTTTCGTTTTAACGAGGCTATATCTCACTTGCGTCCGTGCGTTTCCCGTGTTAATATCTTCAAGGTCTTTGAAACTTACATCCGTGTTTCTTCCTGGCGTAAGCTTCTTTCGATGGTATAAGCCGTCTCTGAACTGAAAGCCGTATAGGCGGTCATTGTGACCCGCGTCGCCAAACCCTTCGGTATCAGCGAGATCGCTTAAGGCCAAATCGCTGCATCTGGGCCCAGCGGATTCAACCATCGTTGTCATGAATACCAAGAGATACACTCAGATAAGCAGTCTTTACAAGTGTATCTGATCTATCTAACAGGGAGAACGTTAGCTGTGGGATAGGGCCAGATATTAGTGGCTTATACTGTGGATTAGGGAAAGAAACGGTTTTTCCGCAGTTTATTCCCTCACCGGTCACAGCTATAGCTCTGATAAGAGTGGAAGGGTAGGCCACATAAGGGTATGCAGTGCTGGTGCGAGCCGTCTCGACTGCCTTCCCCACTAGATTGTGCGATGTGTTCACCTCACCCAGGTGAGCGAACACTTCTTTATGGGGTGCTAGTGTGGGGAAGCTGTCGCCCTGCACTGTCCCATTCAGGATACTGTCAGGATTTGAGAATCCCGGGAGTCGCGCAAGGCCAAACAGTTGTATGCTACTGTCGGCCGTCAACTTCAGTCGACCGGTGGCATGGTTTATCTCTTGGCCCGCCCCGTGTGGCTTGAAGACCTCTTTATTAAGGGAACATACATTGTAATAACCGCTAGGGACAGCCACAAGTTTTCCGCCAACAGAGAAGCTAGTTCCGGCTGGGACGTTCTCCCATAGTGGGTAGAAAGTGAGCTCGAGCAGTGCTACCTTGTATTGTCCGTTTTGGTTCTTGAGCGCATGTGTGAGGTCGACTGCTGCGCCATTTTGAACGTTGCTCAGTGTTACATACATAACCGGCCACAGGAAGTGCTAAACCAGCAAGGATTGCGCATGGATAGACACGCCTTTAGCTTCAATACAAAGGCCACCTACCAAGCGGGCGGGGTGTACACCGCTGGAACGAGTGTTACTGGGACGACATTCACTCACCAAGACATCCTGGTGAACACAGCAAGTGGTGGCTGTGCGGCCCAGTTTCCTGATGTATTTGTGAAATACTGCCTGCCTAAAGTGAAAAGCGACCAGCTTGTTCAGGCGTGGCGCTCTAATCCCTTGCAGTTTTGGCAGAATCAACTGAATTTCGCCGTGTGGTGCGCCACGACCGGCTGCGGCGTGTCTGTGAGCGACCACCTAGCCGCTGGCGCACGAACTGCTAGCCACACCCGGGCCCTCTACACCTTCCAGGTCTACTTCGAGATCAGGCGGATCCTAAAAGAGATCCAGGCCCCGCTCCCTCAAGACTACGCCTGGGCGGCATTTAACAATCCATTTGACCGCAGAGCATATGAGCGCATCTGTGCAGAGTTTGGGGTGTCGCCGCATGCCGATTGGAGACAGCAGCAGAGCGAAAACAGCGGCATAGGAACGATTTACTTCTATGCCACACACGCAGGCTACAGGCGACTTCCAAAACCGTCCGAAAAAAACACTTTCACATTGACTACATTGCGCAGGGATCGGAGGCTGACAAGGCGTGGACAACGTTCATGCTGGACAGATCGGAGGGCTTCACACATGCAGGCGTCGAGCGTGTTAATGATTCCATTCGAACGTATGTATGGGCCATCCTCGGCGCCCAGGCTCAGACGCGCACACGGATCTTAGGAGAGGGCACAGCATTTGACGCGCAGAAGCAGTTTCTCGCCAATATCGAGGATGCGGTCTCCTCTCCAGTTGACCTCTCATCAGCGATAAAACGCTACCAAGACGTCCTGCAGTATGCAGGCTCCAAAGTTAACTATGTGTTCGGAATCGTCTGTACATGGCGCCCAGTGACATGTTGCTCCGCATAGGCCATATCGCCGGTTACAACAATGAGATCGTAGTTGCAACAGAAAATCAAAAACTGGGCGAGAACGCGGACGTTAACGCATCAGTCGCTCCTCCAAACGCAGAAGGAGATACGGGAGAAAAAGGAGTGGTTTCCACGGCGAATGGCAAGACTGCGACCATGGATCATGCCAAGACCGCGACGCTGGATCATGCTGTTCCCACGGCGAGCGGCAAGACCGCGACACTGGATCATGCCGTTCCCACCGCGCCGGTTCACTCCTCGCGAGATGTCGCTGCCCCCACGGTCCCAGCTAGTCAACACGACGACGAAAAGATCGCAATCATCGTCGGTGTCATCGTAGCTGGGCTGGTGACCATTTGGCTATTTCGTTAGCCAGTCGCGAGTCACCACATAAAGCAGCCCCGCAGCCGCAACAACCAAGGACCACATATTCTCTGCAAGCCATCCAGCAGTATTCGACATAAGGCTAAGAAGCCAGGAAACAATGCTCCCAGTTATGCCGGGGCAGCGACGCCGCGGCTTTTCCGGCAAGTTTTGCGAGGATTCGGCCGAGGCCGTGTAGGTGTTTCTTGACCCACTCTTTTACAGTCCCGCTCGTCGGAACGACTGGCTTGGAAGGAGTCGGTGTTGGGGCCGGGGTGCCCCCGCCCGTCAAAGAAAGCACTAGCGTGGACACGATGAAGCCCAGCGCAGTGAGGATGCTAACAACGGTTATCCCCTGCTCTCTGAACAATGTGCGAAGTCGCTCAGCCAGGGTAGTATCTTCGTTGAGGACGCTGTTTATCGTCTGACGGATTCGGTTAATCTGTGAGCGAAGAGCCTCCCGACTGGCAGTTGCAGCCTCAAGGCGAGCGGCCCGCTCATCCTTGAGTTCTCGAACACGCTCCGCGACGCGCCTTCGAGAGAACTCATCTACGTCAGTCTCATTCAGTTTTCCTTCCTCGAGAGCAATGCGGTCATCCAATGCTGACAGCTTGGCCAGGTTGTTGGTGAGCTCACCCCGAATGGTCTGGAGGGCTTTGTCAAACCCACGCAGCTCTCGGAGATTTAAAGGGGGGTCGCTCATGGTGCCGAGGACTTCATCGATTTGCGCGTCCGAGAAGGCCGTTTCCATTTTCTGAACAGCGTCTGTGGCTACCTTGGCTCTTCCGTCGAGGTCCTGGAGTTCAACGCTTTCGACTGCCGCTGCAGCCCCACCAAGCTCTTCGCTCGCTGTCTGTAGAGCTACCACAGCCTGAGGGGGCAGCATTCTCGATGACTGTCTGCGCCAGTCTGTAAACCCTAGTTCATCCCGAATCGCGTTGCTACCGCACGCACCCCAGCTACCGTGGACAGGGAGAGAGGTCGGCCTGTACGAAGGTTAATTAAGTCCAAGTTGGGGTAAGCCACAAGGCGCAGCTTCCCGTCAATCGTGAGTTCAAACCTCGAGTAATCCCTACCTAGGTTAGGAGTAACCCCCCTCTCTGCCTGGTAGTTGTAGTAGTCATCGACAGCTGTCTGGATCATCTCTCGCTGGAGAGAGACATGGTGCTCACCTTCCTGCGCTTGCGCGTCCGAAGGACCCACTCTGTCTGTTAACAAATCGACATCGTCCATTTCCTCGTCTCTCCTCGTTTCTGTCTCGTCGAGACGGCCGGTATCAACATCATAGTCTTCCATATTGAACTATCACAGCTTCTCATTACACTTCAATAAGATGGCTTCTTCACAATACGGTCGCAAGCTTAATCCCTACCGCAGACTTCGCGAGCCACTTGGGATCAAGGGGGTTCGCCAGGCAGTTGTGATCACAAACAACCCAGCACTATGGATCAGAACCAACAGCTACTGGTGCGCTTTCCCAATCTCGGAACGAACGATGTTATCGTACCGGGGACCGCCCGCCTCGCCTTCAACATCGAACTGAAATCATCCGACGTGAATCGAACCGTTGTTTGGGCCGCGCAATCATAAAGAAGACAACAATCAAAATCAGCGGCAATGAGGTTATGAGCATTGACGACTCCAACGTATACTACTGTTATCGCGACCTGTGGAAAACAGCCAAAGAGCGCGATAATGCAGCCTACCAGGGTATAGATACTGGCAGAACCCAGAACACGACAAAGCTTCGGGTTGGTGCCGGGGATGCTGAAAACAAGAAAACAGATAAAGCCATAGCGCGGGCATACGGCAACCGCTTCTTTGTCCCGCTTGACTTCGAGTTGCTGGACAGCCACATGCCTTTCTACCAAAGTGCGCTTGGTGATCGTCTGGAGTACGAACTGACATTCAACGACTACAGTCGCGTGATCTTCGCAGAGGATGATGAAGCCGCCAGTTACAATATTGAAAACGTCTGCCTGGAGTTCGAAATGGTCACGCAGAATGATCTCGCTAGATTGATCCGAACCCAGTATGCAGGACGCCTAGCCATCCTCTACGACAGGGTGCCCCGCCACCGCAAACTGACACGTAACAAGTCTGACACTCTCTGGAACATCAACGTGAACGTGCCCGCTCGCAGCATGAAGGGCATTCTTATGCTGTTCGAAGAACCTGACCCCTGGGCTCGCGACACTGAGGACTTCTATAATCCGCTCATCACGAAGGCAGAGGTGTGCATCGAGGGGGTGCCGAATCAGCTGTACAGTCAAGGACTGAGAGCACACCGGCTGTGGGATGAGACCAAGAAAGAGTTCGCAGCCGGTAGTAAACGTCAATCCGAGGTTGCAATGGCCGCAAAAGACCTGGATCTGGCAGACGTCTCCCTGGGGGAGTTCCTGACCACAAAATATGCACTATGGCTGGATCTGCGACTCACGGACGATGACGGACTACATGGGAGCGGCCGAAGAGTGGTGAATGCCAGCGAGGGCATCACCATCCAGATCACAAAGGAAGCAGAGCCGGCCGGCGCATTGAACGTTTATCTGTACATCGTCATGGATGCACAAATGAATATCGAGGATGGCTGACTCAAAGAAGTGCTCCATTAATGGCGCAGCTCCGCTGCTTCCCAAAGACCCCCACTCCGCTATTATATGTGGCCAGACAGGGTGTGGTAAGACGGTTTTCGCCCTTGACCTGCTCGAAGGCCACTTCCGTGGTGTCTTTGATCACATCGTCATCTTTTGTCCCACGATTCGCTACAACAGCACCTACCTAGCCCGACATTGGGTCTGGGCTGACCCAGAGATCTACATAGTCGACCCCGGCGAGCGTCTCCACGACGCTCTGCGAGCATTCTATCGCCTATTTGCCGGAGAACACACTTTGTACATCATTGATGACTGTGCCGCAAGCAAGGCTCTAACCAAAAAGAAAGACAAGCTGTCTGAGCTAGCCTTCAGTGGCCGCCACACAGAGCAGAGCGTTTGGGTGCTGACCCAGAAGTACAACTCGGTCTTGAAGGATCTACGAGAGCAGACGCGATGGTGCGCCCTGTTTCACTGTAAGGACCGCGATTGTTTTGAAGAGTGCCTCCGCGAGAACGATGTCATTCCAACAAGAGATGAGCGACTCAAAACTAGGGCGCTGCTGGCAGAGACAAAACATGCAAAACTCCTGTTAAAAACTGACCAGCCGGCTGCATATATGGTTGTTGTTTAGGCCGTAAATGTGGGAAGTGCTACTGCTTTGCCAGATTCTTACTCTCGCAGCCTTTGTGTATATCATCTACGAATATATTAGACTGAAGAGGTACGTAAGTCATAGTATTAACCTTTGCCAGCGGTACGCGCATGTGATACGGGCCACGCACGTAGCAAACATGGATTGCTATGAGATTATTGACGAGCTGTTGGAAGAAGAGGCCGGCGGTCGTGCAGCCAAGGCGGCTACATCTAGTTGCCACGACGGCGCGGAAGCTGGAGCCGCAGGATCTCGCTCAAGCTCCGTAGGGGCCGCCGGGACGACTAGTGCTAGTAAACGCGAAAGACTAGCAGCGTTGGCCGCCGGAGGACAGGCCAATGAGTACATGGGGAGGGTCATTACACCGAACCAGGTCGAAAGCCTGGACGATGTAGAAGTTGACAAGCTGTATGCTCGCTATGAAGCGCGCTTGGGAGCTAAGATGACCAAGACCTTGGGGACAGCTGCACTTCAGCTCTATGCCATGGCAGCCAGCTCTTTGCTCCCCATTCCATCTGGAAATCAGTCAAAGCTCGTTGCTGACCTACAAGATGATCCCTTCGTTGAGCATGCGCTAAGCAATGCTACCTGTCAGCTATACCACCGCTTTGGAATGCTCTTAGCACCCCTGACCACATTACTTACCACTGTTAAACACTGCCAATTTGGACACACATGCCCCCAGACATATGCGTCTACGTTCGATGATGCCGGCGGTACTGGAACCACAAGTGAATCAGCCACTGGTGACAGTGACTCGACAGACCCTCAGTCAGGAAGGGACATCGCCTGATGAAAAGAACCCTAAAAAGGTGGAAGCGGGACGAAAGGGCGCTGACGCGCGAAAGGCCAAACAAGAACGATTGAAGATGGAGCTCAGGGAGATCAAGGAACGTCTTGCTCCCACAGGGATGGCACAGGCTGCCGAGACGACCACCACCAACACCGAACCGACCGTCGAAAACGCACGGAGTGCTGGACCACAGTGGGCTCCTTATATACTATGCAGTCTAGGAATTGCAGGGACTCTGCTCGTGGGATACAGGTTGCGCTCGCGTGCACTTTCAGGATCGCCGCTTGTGAGAGAACCAATCGATCGTCGAGCGGCAGCGCGCCTGACACCAGTCGTCCCGACCGAAGCTACGGGGGCCGAGCATTTAAAGGATCCTTTCCGTATGCAATAATGAAGATGTCAGCCAGGTAACAACAGTAGCCGCACCAGCAGGAACAGCGTATAAAACATGGCCTCGATTGCCTTGCTAGTGGGTGGAGCTCTGGTCAATGCTCTTGCCTTCAGTGGATCGAATTACCTCTTTTCAATGTTTCGAAGTTCGGGTCTTGACGAAGAGCGCAAACGTCATGACAAGGCTATAGAACAGCTCCAGGCTGCACGGGATGCATGGACAAAAAAGCGAACCGAAAGGCTGGACTGGATAAACGAAGAGCTCCGACGACAGGGACACGCCGTTCGCACATTCCATGACGTCGATACCGCAATCCGCGAGTACTCACAAGTCACGGGCAAAATACTTGACACTCTCGGCCCAGAGCCACGTCTTTCAGACATATCTGTACCTTCAGGTAACCAAAAAGACCGGGAGATCGCCTTTGTCATTCTAGGAATGGGCGTGACGGGGCTCGTAGCCTATGAAGTAGCCAAAAACTTGTAGCCTAGTAGAGCCGCATCTTGTGTGCACAAGGCCAGTTGCCACGCACACTAGCAATATTAGAGACTTTCACCTCTTGGAATGTCGGCACGACAGCAGCTACAATGGGTCGTGAAACGAAAAAGTTATCCCGACGCCTCGCGGGGCACTACTACAGCCCGAGCGGTTACTGGAAGGGGCTAGCAGCTGTCAAGAACCTCGCTGCAGCAGCCAGTGTCTCCGAAGATATGGCCCGAATATGGCTCAAGAAGCAGGCCATTTGGCAGATTTATCTTCCACGCCCTCGCCATGTTCCACGCCCGCGTTTTGGTGTGAAGATGCCGAACGAGGTTCATCAAGCCGACCTGCTCTTTCTACCACACGACCGCTTCCCCCGTGGTCACAAAACCTACAAGTATGCGCTCACGCTTGTAGATGTGGCATCGCGCTACAAGGAGGCCGAGCCTCTGGCCACAAAAGAAGCCAAAGAGGTCGCTGACGCTCTCTCCCGCATCTACAAGCGGAGCCCTCTTAGCTGGCCGAAGCTTCTTCAGGTTGACCCTGGGCGCGAGTTTATGGGCGCGGTGAGCCAGCTACTGGCCAAGCATGACGTTTCTGTCAGACGCTGTCGTGTGGACATTCATCGGGACCAGGGGATCGTGGATCGCTTTAACCGGACCCTGGCTGAGCGGTTGTTTGGGCACCAATACGCCTAGGAGATGCGACTACCGTCGGGGGCGCGTTCAACGGAGTGGGTGGCTCGACAGCCTGCCGTCGTTAGGGCCCTGAACGGAGAAGTGACCCGCCTCACCGGTAAGAAGCCTAAGGATGCCATCAAGCTTGTGGCTGTGACACAAAAACCTTCTTCTGTTGTTGCTGGTCGCCCCATTGGTGTCAAAGAGGAAAAGCTTCCCTCTGGTGTTGGCGTTCGGTACCTATACCAGGATGACGAGCTGGAGGGTGGAAGACGTCGCGCGACTGATCCAGTGTGGTCCCTCCAGGTGTACCGGCTTGGACGCTCGGTCACCAAGCCTGATGAGCCTGTCCTGTATTATCTGCAAGATGGTCCTGCTCGTGGGTTTGCCCGGGAAGAGCTCCTTGTGGTGACTCCTGATACTCAGCTGCCGCCGGATGCCGTACTTGCTCGCTGAGTACCGCACCCCCTCGTTTTCGGTTGCACTCTAGGCAACAGAGGCTCACATTTCCCTTGCAGTGCCCCTTGCTGTTATTCAGCCTGTCTACACTGAACTGCTGTGTGTCCTTGGGTTCGTAGGCCCACAACAGTTCGATATTGCACTCAGCGCAGCGATTCTCTTGGCTCTCTTTGAGCCGCAGGACGCAGTCCACCTTGAGATTGAAATCATGGCTTTTAGCCTGGTCCTGGGGCTTGTAGGACACAAGCTTCTTCTGGATGGCCTTGCTAATGTCGTGCTCTGTGGGTTGCCTGACCTCAGTACCCTTTACTGGTGGACGGGTTACCCGTTCTAGCTGGTGCATATACTCCACACGGGACACGGCCAGGTATACTAGGTTGGACCACTGGAGATAGTCGTCGATGATCCAAACCTTCTGCGGATTGTGGATGGTGAGACCTTGTGAAGAATGTACTGTCAGCGCATAGCCGTGGCGCCAGTCATCAGATTGTATCGCCCCCTCCACAACCTCCTTTGTGACATATTCGACGTCATTGAGGACGAGCTCTTCTTTTCGATCTGTGCCTGGTATGGTGACCATGATGTTCTGTTTCCTGCTGTCTTTTGGGTGGTATAGCAGCGGTACTGGGGTGTCTGGGAATTTTTCCTTGTGTCTCTGAAGCAACAGCTCCTGCGCCCGGTCTCGGACCTTCTGGCGGCTGGTTAGGATAGGGTCCTCTGGCCTCCACTGCTCCACAAATCGGTCCCACCCTAGGCAACACGGGAGTGCCTTTCGCATCTCCTGGCACTGGACCTTGTCAGTCTTGAAGCGGATGCGATTTTTTAGGGCTTTGAGGACATCGTGTTTCGCCCTATGATCTGCTTCGACCTCTTCGTAGTAGTTTGCTTTTTTTCGCACCCAGTTATGTGGCATCTCTCCAGCGATCGGTGGAGGCTGGCCCTGATCACCGCAGCAGACGACCTGGACCCCACGCTGCTCTAGCCAGTCCAAGAATATCTCGAGGATAGACCTGGGCGCAGTGCAGACCTCGTCCCAGATGATGACACGTGGGATGAACTTTTGGCCCATGCGGTCGGGCGTCCAGTCATCCTGGCCACTCCACCGGAAGAAGATGTGGTAGGTCTGGGCTTTGACGCCTCTGCCTCTCATCTCCTTCGCGAGGCGGTGGGTCGGGGTGAACACCAGTGGGTCTCTCGCCCGGAAGAGCTCGATAGCTCTCGTGGTTTTTCCGCTACCACCTCCGCCGTTGAGGTAGCTCAGCCGGTGTCGAGTCAAGGGGTCATCGTAGTGTGGCGCGGTGCTGGGTGGGAGGTTTTTCTGTTGCGTTATATACTCTATCTTGGGGAGGTATGCAGCGTGTTCCCGGGGCATGTACAGCTGCTCACCCTTGTCGCGCCACTGGGCTGGGGATACGGAAGGAAGGAATGGCTCATTGAGCTGGCAGTTCATGCACAATTCCTCTCTACAGTCGCAGAGTTTAGGGGCCGGGAGCTGCACCGGGGGAGTGTCCAGGTCGAGGAATGGCCTTTCGGGGGCTGGCATTTTTGCAAGAATCTCAGGACCTTCTCGGCCGATTCGACTGGCTAGAGGCTTGGGCCACTTCCCCCAAGGGTGTAGTCTTTCCGTGATTCGCCGCAGGTGCGGGAGCCGCTCGGTAGGTTTCTTTTGCACCCGCTGCGCATAGTCTCTGGCTCGCAGCGAGGCCGTGACCTCGTCGTCGAGTTGCCGCAGCTCACGGGCGCGCTGTCCTTCCTTAAGGAAGTCTTCCATATCACCTCGAAGGGCGGGAAGCCTTCCAGTTTTACGCGCTCGAACGCCTCTCTTTAGAAACTCGGCGGCGCGGGCCTCATCGATCGCCCAAATGAGGTCGGGTTTGTTACCCTTGGAAGGCAGACCATATTGCTTTGCTAATGCGCGGAGCTCTTTGACTGTCTTCATCTGTAGGGTATACTAGGGTATACTAGGTGATACTAGGTGATAACATATCTAAAAAAGCCAGGGGCCGGCTCGGGTATACTAGGTGATAACAAATCTCTAAATGGAATTTACATGGGGACTATCTTAGCCAGGCGTCGAAACTCGTCCTGAAAGACCCTTTACTTCAGCCGCTTCAGCCGCCAGGCCTTAACCGTTTCTTTAACATATCCACAGCCTCGGCACAGTGAGAGGCGGTTATAAACACCTACCCCGCACCTGAGGCAGGGCTTTGTGCCACCGCCCCTTCGGAGCCGAGCAAGGTGGACCTTACAGTGATCCCCCAGGCAAATCCGACCACAGAGCTCCGTGGAGCTCAATGTAAGCCACTGACATGTGTGTTTACCCTTCATCGTATCTCTGGTATCTCCATTGATTCTGTATGTTTAATAGGTGGTTGCGGCGTAGAGCCTGGGCCGGCAAGGTTGGTGGGCCGTCCCGAGGCTCTACAGAGTATGCGCCCAGCATGCGACCGCGGCTTCGCGCCGGGCGGCCAAAGAGGCCTCAGCCTAAGCAAAAAAGTGCCATTCGCCCGGCACGGTGTAGGCTAAGCCGCATTATCGGTGTGGGAAAATAATATATAGTAAGACAGCCCGGGGAATCCCCGCGGTCATTCTTAAGGGACTCTGGTGACGTGGTGGAGTTTTGTAAAAATAAAACAGGAGGGGAGGGGAGGGGGGTGGTTCCCCCCCATTTTTTTTGGTATGCTCCCCTCCCCTGCTGAGAGCTTCATATGTTAACGGGAATTCACCCCCGCATAACAAACGAGCGAAACGCGGTGCCGCTCCCCCCCTTGGGAAGCTCCCCGCCCCATTCTTTTTGGTATGCTCACCCCCCCTGCTGCTCGTCCTTTATATCTGGTTACTTCCCGACTTTTAAGTTATCTGTGTGATCTGTAATTCACGTCCGTGCCCCGTCCTTTATATCTAGTTACTTCCCGACTTTTAAGTTATCTGTGTGATCTGTAATTCACGTCCGTACCCCGTCCTTTATATCTAGTTACTTCCCGACTTTTAAGTTATCTGTGTGATCTGTAATTCACGTCCGTACCCCGTCCTTTATGTTTCCTTGTGAAGCTGTGCGTGACTGTACGTGTTGATTCCCTGATTCTTTGCATTGAAGTTGAACCTGTGTTATAGTTCCTTTGTTATGTATTATTACAACCACCCCTGAAATGTATTCTGTTTATATGTATGATTTATCCCTAGAATCATATGACACTGGTATCCGGGGCTGTCATTGATATCAGCATTAATATATGAGTTGAAGACAATTAACCATGGAATATACAGCTTGAGTTTACATTCTAGCCCATTGACTACTGAATGTGCTCCCTTACTGTATATTTTGTTCATCCAGAAATTTTTCTAGGGGTCCAGAAATAAATCCAGGGGTCCCGAAGTAGATCTTGTTTCCAGTACTCAATCTTGGGTCCAGTAACCAATCATTGATAATTTTAGACGTGTTGGTTGGAAATCTGGATTAGACCGCTTGAGTTTACATTCTAGCCTATTGACTACTGAATGTGCGCCCTTGCTGTTTGTTATGATCATCCAGAAATAAATCTAGGGGTCCCGAAATAAATCCAGGGGTCCCGAAATAGATACTGTTTTCAGTACTCGATCTTGGGTCCAGTTATCAATCATTGATAATTTTAGACATGTGTTGGTTGGAAATCTGGATTAGACAGCTTGAGTTTACATTCTAGCCTATTGACTACTGAATGTGCACCCTTGTTGCCTATTACGTTCATCCAGAAATAAATCTAGGGGTCCAGAAATTTATCTCAGGGTTCCAGATATTTTTCTAGGGGCTGTGCATTGATATAGACACTGATGGGCTATCAGCTTATTCTGGTATACTCCTTGCTGTACTGGTCCCTTTCTTTTTATTTACATAGTAGTGAATGGTTGCTGGGGTCTTTTAATATCGTTGGCTGTACTCACAGGATATTTGTATTCACCGCCTGTGCAGTTGAATCGGTTGATACCAAGTGAAGAATCTTCGTTGATGTTGAATATTTATACCTTCCTGCTCGTGCAACGTTAGCGCCCCCTATCGTAGGACAGGGCACTTCCATATCCTGGAAACCTCAGAAGAGCTTACCACCATTACTCATTAAACTGGAACTAATTGTTCGCAATCTTAGCTGGATAGGGATCTCAATTATCAAAGCAGATTATTTCAATCATTTATAATTAATGATATCTGCGAAAGTTAGTCAAAATTAATTGAAAACTGCTTCGTGAGTAGAGAGCCTCGCTTTCGCATTTCTTAAACATGGCGGTCAGCGAAGAAATCTTCCGCCAAAAATTGTGCACAAATGTGGATTCATTAAAGATGAGCGAACTTTACGTAACGATAACGACTGGTTTAAGAACAAGAACAAGTATTTAATCGAAACTGGTAAGAGGGATCGATGGAGATGACGTATTGTCTCATAAAACATACAAAAGTTGTCCATTACCGCAGACAAACAGAATTCACTCACGATCTCGATGTTCAACTTTGACAAACAATAATACCAGAAGTTTTCAAATTGTCACAATATATAGCAAGCGTATAGCTAGCGTATCTAATTCCGCTTAACACTATGCGTCAGAGTTTGGTCTGATTCGCTCTACATGACCAATGTTGGATCTTCCGGCCTTAGTTGGGTTATCTTGTTCTTTCCTTGACTTATTGGGTTATCTCGTCCTTTCCTTGACTTATTATTTATCTATTCAAAATCGGTAGCACAGGGACTAACGTTGGTAAGTGAAAGGCCATTGGAATCGTAATCCCTAGATAGACTGGACATATTATAATTCTCAGCCGTATGTGGGTCCGAATGAGCCGAAATCCTAATAAGCTTCTCGGGCATCCCTGCCTCGACGTTTGATGTTATTGGTCGCTCATGATCCTGTCTGGCGAAAGTTTGCTAATCCTAACCTGGACATCACGACGAATTCTTCAGTTCTACAGCCAGGGAGATAAAATTACATGTTATCGTCGTGTCTAACCGATAGGGGAATTGTCGTCCTCTGGTATGGTTGACATGACTAAAAGCGGATTTCCTAGCCGATATAAGCCGAAATCGACCGTTCTAATGTGTTCGAATCTCGCACGGGACTCGACCAAATTTTCAGCACTAGAATATGTGCTATTCTAAGATAGTGTTATCCCGAAATAACGAAAATACTGTTATACGATCACTTTATAAATGATAAAAAATATATCTATTCAGCCTTGGGAGCTGTGTCATTACGATCATCAGAGGGGTACTGTATGTTCGCTTTCAAGACTACCGGTCTGCTACCTCCTATTTTTGTCGGAGGCCCGTTGGCCGAGTGGTTTAGATCGCCGACATACAGTGCTGGCGATTAGGTGCCCGACTCTGGGGTCGCTGGTTCGAATCTCGCACGGGACTCGACCAAATTTTCAGCACTAGAATTTGTGCTATTCTAAGATAGTGTTATCCCGAAATAACGAACATACCGTTCTAATGTATTTTGCTGATACAGGTAACTGGACAACTCACTTGTCTCCTGCTGTATTTTGTTGAGTTTGCATTCTCTTGTTAAACAGAGCAGAACTTAATTGGGTATTTTATATAAGGATGATATCGCGAAAACAGGCGCACAAATCCAATGTTTTGTAGCAACGCTTCATCTATTTCATCTATTTAAATAATGCAGAGATTTGGTAAAGATAATTGAGTGATATTGGTTTTTTTATATTTGCTAATAATATATCTTTTATTATATCGCGAAAGGCTTTTGAATATATAAAGAATGTGATCTGTCAAAGAAATCTAAAACCTAGAATATACCCGAACCCTGCTCCACCGTCACCTCCCCGCAGCTCAATCGGAAAGTGTGGGAAGTTATTCGTTTGAGAATGATCAACTACAGATAACGATAATCGCAACACGAGATTGTTATTTGTAACTTACTTAACTTCTGCTGTTATGGATAAATAAACCGAGGGAATATGAGTATGGTGAGTTTAAAGGACCATCCATCCAAGTTGTGTTCCTGTCTTAAATATAGACTTCACTGTCTGATATGTTGTGATGACATGTACGAATGATTCTGTCTGTTTCTGTCGTTATTTATTAGTCGTCTCTCTTGGCATTATTTTTCACACTTTCAGTGTTTTTCTTTTCGGATAATGCAGAGAATATATTTGTATATTACGTATGAAGGATATTTATTGTTTGAATATGAAAGTCATACAAATCGAATATTCTAACGGGATACTTTCAAATATCGAAGTGCAGCGATCTGGTATATAGATATGAATAGCATTTTGTTAACTTTTATTTTTTTATTCTCTTCGAAATTAGGCTTCTTACTTACAGCATTTTTTGCAGAATTAATGTAAAGTGTCATCACTGAAGGGAAATGAAAATAACTAACAAAACGAATGCATCCCTTCCTACCGCCCCGTCCTTCACTCGCGGATTACACATCTAATCAGTCCGATCGAGACAGTAGACTACACAGACTGCCACCCAAAAGGAACTGAGTAAAAAAATAAAAAAAAATAAAACAGAAAGCTGACTTCGGAGGCTCCAGCTATGTGACATTTTCAAATGTTAATTCAGATTTTATACCCTGTTTTCCAACTATCCATCTTCTCTGCTCTTATTATTTCAATAATTCTTGTCCGTTGGAATGAATATTTTTTGCTAAATATGGTTGTACATATTACGAGAGATTATTGTTGAGGTTTAGTGTAGCAAAATGCCGACTACAATTAAATACATTTGTAAACACGGTGGTAACTGACCCAAGTTCGTGATTATCAAACACTGTGTTTTTTGTTTCTTTTATCTTTCTATTATGAACATTGCATCACAGTAGTCGTAACGTAGTCAGGGACACACAAATGAGATAACATTATTCCTAGATTGATGCTGATAGATGATTTTTTTAGTCCACAACTAACCGTCTTTATATATATTATAATTATCCCATAATTATCGGACAACTGTATCCGTATAAAGGTGGCTACATGATTCAGTCTGGCTGGGGGGTAGCTTAATTATTAAACGTTTTGGTGGATTCAATGGGTTCGGGAGAAACCCCCACTGAAAATCCCGACTGACAAAGCACCCACGGAAAAAAAATCCCACGACCTAAACCCAATCGACACTATGGTAAGCGACATTCCGTCACGCGATATCTCGGCGCGCGACATTCCGGCACCAAGTGAGAAGTACGATATTTCGGTACTCTCTTTCCAGGCCAAATTAGGATGAAAAAAAAATGTTCACATTCTTCTTCTAACATATATTCAACATATAAACAGATCACATTATGTACCTCAATACTTGTGGTTTTGCTTTATGACCCCATGCCTTTCTAAACCAACTGCATATGTGAAAAAAGTTGCCGAAATTTCGCTTATATTCGCGGTGGAAGAATCTACAACTTGGTAACCCTTAGAATGGTCTGTTTATATGTTAATCATATCTTAAAGAAGATGTGAGAATCTTAATTTTTAGTATAATTTTGCCTGTAATAGAAAGGTGCCGAAATGGTAACATTAACACTACGGTAACACAGCACTATACATTATGGAGCCGAGTGTATGTACAGCTATGCATGTCAATGGCTGTGTTACCGTAGCAAGATTGGCAGGACAAAAATTCACACTTTTCCATTGATAAACCTGCTGAAATTTTCAGGGTGACATTATAAGGGTGTAACGAAGACACCTAAAGTGTTTTTACAGAGGTAAGTCGGTTTATTTCAAATTGATCGGGTTTTCCACACAATCACACTTATAACCATACGGGTCTAAAACCGACAAAATGATGAAAAATAGTTTTAGCCTGCCGTCAGCCTTATGAATTTTTCAGCGATACACTATAAGCTCCCAAAGTTCAAGTTTAAAATAGTTTTACAAGTCAACTCGCATTTATTGCAAAATGAGACGGGTTTGAAGATGGAAGAGAAACATGAAAACACAGTGGGATCTGAGCGGCGAGTCTTGGTCAGTATGAAGATTTCGGTAACGTCCGCGCCCTCATACGGGTGCTGTACGGTTAGACTATAAAAAGCGCGTTGTGTATCGTCTGCTATCCATTCATTTTGAACTACATCATGGCTCAATACATGGATATTGATGGAGTGGACAATATTACCGAGTCGTGGCTTGACGACATATTAGAAGAGCTATTCAAAGATGACGAACAAGAAGAAAAAGAAGACCAGCCGGTAGATGGCAGCGAGACTGACCCCAGTTTCACAACAGCGGCAATATCTTCACCATACCACGGGTCAATTCATCGATATTGAAGACGACGAAGAAGAAGAAGAGACGGCGGATGGAGATTTGGCCGCAATTTTGGAACAGCGACGGTCCTATCTTGACGAAGCAACCGGTCAGTTCATCGATGGAGTAGACAATAGTACCTACGACGTACGGCTTGATAGTACCTACCACGAACGGCTTGATGAACTCATTCAAGATCTGTTCGAACAATACCAAGAAAAAGAAGAAAAAAAATAACAAGAAAGAGAACAGACGGCAGTTTCACAGCAACGATATCTTGACTACTACAGCGCCGAAATAAGAAGACTGGGGCGAGACACAACATGGGGAGTGGCAAAGCAATTGCCCTGTGTCAAATGCAGTAGTCGCTACGCCAAATTCGCCATATTTCCCTGTGGACACGAAGCGTTTTGTGTCCGCTGTATCCACAAACTTGCAGGAACACCAGCCCCTACGCCCAGTTACAAGCCCATACCGTGTACACTCGTCACGCTGAAATGTCCCCTGTGTACCAAGAGGCGAGAAGAACTGCCGGTCCTTATGAGGACCACCCAATTATACCCAAAAGGGCAAGCTTCTAATTAAAATCACATAAATCAGCTCCTGCATGCACACACCTAGGTAAAATAGGTAAATAACACTTAGTGAATGGGAACTTCTTACTAACAGCGCCCAGGTAAAAAAAAAATCAACACCCATACACTATTAGTATGAATGTACGGTAATAATATACTACTCTAATACATATACGGAGTGTAAAAACCCGAGTGTAAAAAAAAAGGTTTTTGTGAGAAGGAGATGGGCCATGGCGAGCTTTTAGAATAGTTGTGGGGTATGAGGTGTGGGAGATTGTCATAGATGCTCTAGAGTTGAATATGTATATTTTGTGAGGTGATGGAGATTGGTAATGATCATAGAATATAGAGGAGAGGAGATTGGCATTCGTAGGGCCTAGGGGCAATTATTACAAGTCCTGTTTGGGAGGCTATTTGGGAGGCTAGGCGGTAGAGATTGGTAATCATAGAGGAGAGGAGATTGGCATTCGTAGGGCCTAGGGGCAATTGTTACAAGTCCTGTTTGGAAGGCTAGGCGTTGGCTCTCAAAAGAGCCTTTGATGGCAGATTTTTTTTTTGGCGGAGGAGATGGGTAATCATAGAATATAGAGGAGAGGAGATTGACAAATGTAGAGCCTGGTGTTATTTTCAATGTGCCATGTTAGAAGTCCCCATTCGGGAGACTGGAGTGGCCCTCAAAAGGGCCGTAGGAATCAATTTGTTGACCCTGTTTTATTCAGGGGATGGGGTTGTCAGTAGTGATAATTAAGCAACCTAGCGCTTTTTTTCCCCGGATGTAACTATGACGTCACAACTTGATGGTTTGTAACGAGGCTTTTGATTGGTTGAGCTGATGGCCATGTTGTAAAGCAAGATGGCGGCTGTCGGCCATGTTGTAAATGGCGGCTGTCGGCCATGTTGTAAAGCAAGATGGCGGAGTGGTTCGGGCATGTTCGGGTTGTCGGCCATGTTGTAAAGCAAGATGGCGGCGTGGTTCGGGTATGTTCGGGCATGTTCGGGCATGTTCGGAAAGGGTGGGCCATGTTGTAAAGCAAGATGGTGGCTGTCGGCCATGTTGTAAAGCAAGATGGCGGGTGTCGGCCATGTTGTAAAGCAAGATGGCGGGTGTCGGCCCTGTTGTAAAGCATGATGGCGGCGTGGTTCGGGGATGTTCGGTACTGTTCGGGAATGGTTGGCCATGTTGTAAAGCAAGATGGTGTTGGGTCGGCCCTGTTGTAAAGCAAGATGGCGGGTGTCGGCCATGTTGTAAACCAAGATGGCGGTGTGGTTCGGGCATGTTCGGTAATGGGATGAAAAAGGTATAAAAGTAGGTGATTTTTAGTGAATGGGTTATATTCATTGCACTACTTTGGGGAGTTTTTTCACTGACCTGACTTGTCTGCCTGCCTGCCTGCCTGCCTGACCCTGCATCCTGCCTGCCTGCCTGCCTGCCTGCCTGACCAGCTCCTGCCTGACCACCCAGCCTGCCTGACCAGCTCTTGCCTCACCTCTAACCAGCCAGCCTGCCTGACCAGTTCCCGCCTTACCTTTAGCCAGCCAGCCAGCCTGCCCCGTGTGTTTGGAAGCATGACACGTGGAGAAGATTTTCCCTTTGACCCAGCAGTTCCTCCTGTAGAAGTTTTGCCTGAAGACGAGCGTGTGAGGGAGCTTTATCAACGACACTGGGCTACCATACGTCATTGTTTTCACCGTGACCGTCGTCTATTGGATTTGTATAACTTTCGACTGGAGGACCTCACGTATTTGTCTACTTACGCTGAGAGCATATTCAGAGACCAGGTGACAGCGTTCAAGTTGAATATGACATTTGGGTATATTTTACGGCACAAGGAGACGGACCAGCTGCGGTATTATTACCCCAGTAATAATACCTATGTGTTTGACCAGCCGTTCACGGTGACGGAAGAGATTTCCCTGGAGCCACTGCTCGAACAATTGACTACGTTGGATCCGTTGGAATGGGCCCGATTGCAACGCCCCAATACTCAATGGCTTGTGGAAATGGTGACCAACGTCACATTTTTCGTCACGAAAATGAGAGATCATCCTATCGGTGCTCCTGTACTACTCCCTCCTTGGTTGCTTCGTCGATACGGACTGTATGCATTAACGAGCGGGGTGAAGGGACCCTACAAAGATCGGAAATGTTTGTTTCGGTGTTTGGCCGTACATGTGGACGGGTGTAATCCCAGGACTTGTGACAAAGTGGCCAATCACTATTGGCAACAGTACTTAGAGCAGCAAGACATGGATGAGCGGCACTTCCGTGGAGTTCCTTTCAAGAATTTGGATGACGTGGAAACCCTGTTCAACATCAATATCTTTGTATACCGATTACAACGGGAGGACGACGATACATTGGTGGCTGAATTGGTTCGTCGTTCCACAGAACGGTACGCTTCTACCATGAAAGTGAATGTGTTCGACTACAATGGCGTGAGTCATTTTTCGTTGATATACAATATGAGCCAGTACGCTGAGTCTTACAGTTGCGCCCAATGCCATCGGGTGTTTCACCGTACCTCTAACTTACATCAACACGAGAAGAGTTGTACGAACGCTGTGAAGCGAGTATATCCTGGTGGTGTGTATCATAATACGCCTACTATTTTCGAGGAACTGGCCGATGAGGGTCTCATCATACCGGAGGCGGACCGTTATTTCCCCTACCGGGCGTGTTATGATTTTGAGGCCTTGTTGGAGCCCATGGACTTGTTTTCAGCGAAAACACAGTTTACGCAGCGCCATATTCCCCTCAGTGTGAGCATTTCCAGCAACGTACCTGGCTATGACGCTGTACCCATCTGTTTCGTGTCTACCGGGGATGCCCATGAGTTAATCTCCCGCATGATGGGGTATTTAGAGGAAGTCAGTGCGGCCAGTACGGAATTGTTGGTGTGCAAGTTCCAGGCCATACTGGACCAACTGGACGATCGTATTCCTATACCGGGTGTAGCGTTTAGTGATGATGAAGAGTCGGAGTCGGAGTCGCAGTCGGAGCCGCAGCCCGTGCAGTCGCAGGATGTGCCTTTACCCAAACCGTATGCTGAGAAATTGAAAGCACGCTTCTTACAATACCTAGGCCAGTTACCGGTGCTGGGGTTCAACTCGGGGCGGTATGATTTGAACATGGTGAAGGAATTTCTCTACCCTTACTTGACCCAGGCGAATACCATCAAGTGGGTCATCAAGAAGATGAATAATCATATGGCCCTGATTACCACATCACTCCGTTTCCTCGATGTACGCAACTACCTAGCGCCTAATTATAGTTATGATCAGTGGGTGAAGGCGTATGACTGTGCACAAACGAAAGGCCGGTTCCCTTACACGTATATATCGACGCTCGACCGTTTGGAGGAAACACAGTTGCCACCGCGGGATGCCTTCTTTAACGATTTGAAGCAAGTGGAATGTCCGGAAGACGCGTACCGTGAACTAGAGCAGGTATGGAACGACCAACACATGGAGACGATGCGAGATTTCCTCATATGGTATAATAACCTGGATGTGGTTCCTTTCCTGCAAGCGGCTGAGAAAATGGTTCAACTGTTTCGTCGTGAAATGCATGTGGACATCTTCAAGGAGTGTTTGAGTTTACCGGGTGTGGCGCTTCGCCATCTTTTTCAAGCGTGTCCTACGTACTTTTCGTTGATACAGCAGAAAGATGCGGACATGCATGATTGTTTAAAGGAGAACATTGTGGGTGGTCCGAGTCTTATATTCCACCGTTATCACGAGAAGGACGTCACTACTCTGTCCGGTGGAAAACCTTGTGCCAAAATCATTGGCTTTGATGCTAATGCGTTGTACCTGTGGTCACTCGCCCAACCCATGCCCAGCGGGCATTATACACGTTGGTTGGCCGAAGGTGGGCATTTTACTCCCCAACGCGCTTCTTACGAACATCTCGCCGACCAGTGGATAGATTGGGAAGCCTATCGACGGGGAATTACTATACGACACCAGACCAACGCCACAGAGAAGCGCATAGGCGATCGTCGCCTGCCCGTCGATGGGTTTGCCCTGGTGAATAACACACCCACTGTATTCCAATTTTACGGTTGCTATTGGCACGGCCACCAATGCCATTTTAGTGCTGGGCGTTTCAACGACCGACGTTGGAAAACAGGTGAGGAATTACGTGAAGAAGTGGTGGAGAACGCGGATTATGTGAAAGAGAGAGGTTACCATCTGATTGAAATGTGGGAGTGTGAATTTAACACCATGTGCCAGGCCCTGCCTCATTTACGGCGTTTCTTAAAAGAGCGCGAGTATCCGTTGAGTCGTCGCCGACTGCTGAGTGTACCCCAGATGTTCGACGCCATTCGTTCGGGGGACCTGTACGGCTTTGTCGAATGTGATTTGCATGTTCCCCACACTCTCAAACCTCTTTTCGCCCAGTGCCCGCCCATCTTTAAGAACACGCTGGTGGGTCGAGATGATATTGGGGACACCATGGGGGCCTACGCAGATCAACACGAGTGTTTACGCCAACCTAGACGCATGTTAATTGGTAGTATGTGGGCACAGAAAATCTTGCTGGGCACTCCGCTGCTGCAGTGGTACATGAGCCACGGACTGGAGATTACGAAAATATACCAAGTCATACAGTACGTACCCCACGCCTGTTTTGCGGAGAATGCCCACATTGTGACGTGTGCCCGTCGTCAAGGCGACCAAGACCCCAGTAAGGCCATCATCGGTGAATCGTGGAAATTGACGGGCAATGGCTATTATGGCAAAACGGTAACCAACCAGGATAAGCACGTGAACGTGAACATTTGTAATACTACCCAAGCCCGCAAAAAGGTGAATTCTCCTCTCTTTCGATCGGTGGAGGTGATCGATGACGACACGTATGAAATCACTTCAGCCAAGAAGACTATCCGTTACAACTTACCCCTGCAGATTGGATGTATGGTATACCAGGTGGCCAAGCTGCGCATGCTGCAGTTTCTATATGACTTTATGGGTGTCTATTTTAATGCATCAGACTGGCAACTCATGGAAATGGATACGGACTCGGCCTACATGGCCGTCTCTAATGCGGATTGGGAGTCCCTGGTGAAACCAGAGTTACGGGACCAGTATGAGATGGAACGGGACCAGTGGTTACCGCAACGTGACCATTATCAGTATGATAAGCGTACGCCCGGACTCTTCAAGCTGGAGTGGAGTGGGGATGCTATGATTGCGCTCTCCTCCAAGACGTATTACTGTTACGGGGGAGACGAAAATAAGTTTAGCTGCAAAGGAGTCAACCGGCGCGATCCCAACATCGACAAAGCCTTGTACTTGAACGTGCTGCAAAGCCAGGCCAGTGCGAGTGGCACTAACCGAGGATTTCGCGTGGTGGACCATCAGATGCGAACGTACATCCAGCAACGAGATGCTTTTACTTTCTTTTATCCGAAACGGAAAGTTCTGGCCGATGGTGTGAGCACTACTTACTTGGACTTGTGATTTGAACACTGTTAACTGCTGACAGAATTTTTTTATACATACCACTACTACTACTATTCTCTATGTGTACATACCCACCTGTATTCTATTTTGTATAGTGTGTAAGTAACTCCTGCTTGTTGACTTATTAAAAAACTGTAAAAGTCAGGATGGCCGAGTGGTCTAAGGCGCCGGTGCGTAAGTGCCGGTGGGCGATTGCCCGCGTAGGTTCGAATCCTACTCCTGACAGAATTTTTGTACTCCCTTGTATATACATACTACTACTACTATTTATTCTCTATGTATACATACCACCTGTATTCTATTTGTATATACCTTCTTCTTGTTGACTTACATAAAGAGAAAAAAGAGTGAAAAACAAAAAAAAACCATGATTTTTTGTGTTTTTTCTTCATGAATTTATTCAACATCAATGAAACGTGAGAACACAAAGGTTATAAAACAAAAGTACTGCGCAGTGCATTTTTTTTTAAGTTAACCAGAGAAATGGAGCATGCACATTAAACCGAGAGACCGTCCAGTCATAGACCAGGACATCACGGTCTTCGGCTTGACAATAATCATCAAATTTATTTATGATCGTTTGCATAGAATGTCCTCTACTCCGGTGAGTGAGATAAAACACACAGTACTGTCCGCACACACTACTCAAGGGTCCTTGTAATCTTTGCGTATTCCAACGCCACTCTGTAGTAGAGACGTCCATGAATTTCACTAAATCGGCATGGAGGGGTGCAAGTCCGTAGGAATCAAAGTATTCGCCTTGGCCTTGGGTGTCCACGTACACAGCTACCCAATGTTCACCGGGTCGACTCCTCGTATCTGTATTCAGAATGTAGGCTGCTGGGGTAGTGGAGTGGGTGGGAAACACATTGCGTGGAAACACACCTCGAAAGGGTATTTTCGCATCTCGCTGGAGTATGCTCATCAGTTGCTCTGTATTCATGTTAGGTGGCGAAGTCACACAGCACGTTTCTTTGGTGATCCACGCTGATGACGTTATCAAACTCGGCGTAGCAAATCACGTTAATGGTGTTGAGTAGAGCGGTGGAGAAACGGAGTTCCAACCGTAGGTTTCCTTTCTTCAGCAAAGCCAGTTGATGATCGTGTTCCAAGGTGGGGGTGAGGTCGAAGGCGAACAATGTGTACCCCTTCATAAAGTCGGCTCGACTGATGGTATTGCCTTCGTCCTGGTTGTTTTGTCCTGTGGCTGTAAACAGGTTCAGGTAGGACCGCACATAGTTTTCCTTAGTAAAGTCCGGTTGTAATGGACGGGCTGGAATTTGATGACCGGCCACGTGCAGTGCCACAAAGTTGATGTTGAAATGCTCAAAGTAGAACGGATTCTCAGTCAACACTCCATTGAATGCGGTGTTGCTCACACACGCCAGGGTAAGACGTTTAGGCAGATCCCCTAGAAATAAATTTTCTCTGTTGGCCATCATCGTACCTGCTGGCACAGAGAACACCTTGGTCTGTACGCGTCGGATGGGGTACTGGGCTGGTTTTTTCGCTAAGGCTTGCATGTGACTCAGCAATACGCCCTGTTGCAAATCTACCGTACGCACAAACAGGGCTGCATCTTCAATGATGATGTTGTATTGGGCACCCCCGGTCCCACTGCCCATTAAGGCGAACGCGGGTATGGACCGGATCAACTTGATCTTGATGGCTACACCGTTCATCATGTAGCGGTCTTGCATGAACAGATCGGCGTGCAGTCGTCCCATCATATCGATGGACTTGCTTTTTCCTGCCATATTTTTGCGCTCTCTGAACCCAGTATTGGCACCCAGTACGCTGTTCATGGTTCCGGGTGTATCCCTGAAGTACAGCTGAGATTGTAAGTGTGTTTTTTTGGCATCTTTACCGTACGACAACAGCGTTTCCATGTAGGCTCGGTACGGGTACGTATTGGTGGACGTACTGATGAGTTTATCGTTCAGACCTATATCCACCTGTTGGAACAAGGAGTGCAGCCAAAGATTCACCGGCGCTACTACCGCATCATCGTCTATGTTCGTCCCGTCCATCTTCGTTATTTTGGCTTTCACGTACAAGTAGGTGTGGGCTAAATCCAGGTAGGCCGTATCTTTGTTTTCAATGGTAAATTCCACGGGTCCCTGTCCCGTCAAGCTAGCCAGGGGTCGATGTTCTACCCAACGTCCTTCGGCTATACTGGTTTGGGTAGGTGGAATAGTCCACAAATCCAATTCACTGTTGGTAGACGGACACGACTCGGAGTGAATGTATGCCATTATGCGAAGATGTCTCTCCTACTACTTCTCTTCTTTTTCTTCTTCTTCTTCTTCTGGGGTGTAGTCCTTCTCCTCCTGCTCTGGGGTGTGCGTCGTCGGTGTGTTGGACGTTGAATGAATCTGGGGTATGTGGGTCTTTGTCTTTTAAGGGCTTTGGCGATCAACACACCCCCCGCTTCTTTAGCCCGTCGTTTCAAGGCTTGTCGGGGTGCTGTGCCTTCCATCACATCACCGGCCACTTGCAATCCACTGCGTACCGCTTGTTTTCCCACCGCTTTCACACCCCGTGTCACCATGGGTAAAAATGTTTTCACAATGCTGCCCAGGATGTTTCCCAATCCGTGACCGCGTTGCATGCGTGCCCCGCTAAACATGGGCAAGTTTCCGCCCGTTTGTTTCTTGTAGTAATCGGCATAGCTGGGCGTATGGCACTGATAAGGCACGTACATTATACGAAGTGAGGAGAGCGGGTTTGTCGGAAAGCAAGTGTCAGCACCACTTTTCCTCGTTCGAATGGGATCGGACGTCCCGTGTCATCTCTTATATCCACCGTGATCGTGTTGATATCGTATGTCGTACGGGCAGGTACATGATATGGTTGAAACTCTCGGTGGCTTGATCGCCATACGTCTTGCAAATGGGCACCACCCGTAACAGAGGTGTGTTCACATCACCCACAATATGACTGTCCACGGCGTCCGAGTAGATGTACAGTGCGTACATACCTACTTTCATATCCATCAAATGGCTTCCGTTGACAATGGTGGCCCCCTTGTAGACGTGGTGAGGCAGCCTTAACATTTGCCGTAGTGTAGGACTGAGTTTCAAATTCACGGCATCGGACAGTAGGATAGAGCTCTTGTCGTTGTGTGGGTTGACACCGAAGCACACGTTTCTCTTGAAGCGCGAGACCATCAGGCGTGTTGCACTACCCGTGCTCTCCTGTAGGGCCTTGTACTCCCTCAAGTTATTCAGACCCTCTATGAACTTCTGCGGCGTATCGTATTGGCCTAGGGGGAGGGTCAATTTGTAGACTTTATCTTGGTGGGTCACTTCGTACCATACTTCTCCGTCTTGTACGTTGTACCATGAGTAAGGGTATTGAATATCCACCAGTCCACATTCCCAGCATCCCGGTAAATGTAACGGTTGGGGTAATTGCGTGACATACCGGGTCAAGGTGTTGTCAGGAAACACGTGGAGTGAGCTATTACTGGGCAACGTCAGGTAAAACATGACGACGACGACGACTGAGTTGTTCTGGCTTCTGCACCGGGGTTTTTATAGGAGTTATTATGTGCTTAGTAGGGTTCCCAGGCCTTGCGCGCCTTACCTCGGCGTCGTGATCGTCGTGGCTGTGGTGTGGTCGGTATAGAGGAGGCATAGGGGTGAAAAGAACGATCCCGCCGTGAGGGTGTTTTGGGTGGCGTGTGCGGTTGCCATTCACCACGTTCCCAGGTATGGGTACGTCGAGAGGGGGTTTGCATCCACTTCCAGCGTTCACGATTGCCTACCAATTCTTGAGGGGTGTGTATGTCTTTTAACGCCTGAGCAAAGGCTTCCCAGCCCGGTGGATTAGAGTGTTTGCGAGCACGCACCATATCGTTGATCAAATCGGTCATATGAGACCCCGGCACCACTTGATTGCGAATCAGCAGGTTTCCTTCCGCATTCCAATCCATATCGGCATTCTGTTTCACTCGGTCCAACAATAAACGCGCCTTGGTCTTCAAGGCTTTAGGCACACTGGCCAACACTTCCTGTTCCAGCTCAGGTGAGGATGACGGAGGTGGTGGTGGGAGTGTGGTGGACGTGGTGGTGGGTACTGGTGGTGGCGTACTACTACTAGTACTCCCGCTCCCTCCTCCTCCTCTATATTGATCCATAAACGTCTGGTACCGGTTCAGCGTATGATGGTAGAGTTGAATTTTCTCGTGATCGGGCAGTCGACGTTGCAGTATATTATTCATCTCTTCATCCAGAGACTGGAGTTGTTGCACTGTGGCCGGAACGGGATAGGGGGATTGCAAACTCTGTAACAGTCGAGGTTCGACCAGCATCATTTTTTTCGTATGGTCCATACCGTTAGCGTCCCAAGATGGACCCGAGTAACGGGCCCAGTACAGTAGCGGCTAAGGGAGCGAGCAGTGCACCGAGAAATCCACCTCGCTGTAACACCTGTTTCTTTTTCTTGACACTGCCCGTCTTGTTGACTAACGTTCGGAGACCCGCCTTGTGCCGTTGCAATTTTCCTTTCTGCAGAGGACTGAGGGGGACATTGCCTTTTAAAAGATTATGAGCGACTTCACACAAACACCGGACCAAGTCCCGATCCGCGCCGCGCACCAGGGCCCGGCCCACTTCCGGGGGCGCGCTGCGTAATACCCGCAGAGCGGGCGCGTGCTTGCGTAGCCTTGCAGCCATGATGAGGAAATGACGGCTCGAGACCGTGGTCTTCTTCTTTTATCCTCATTTGGGGGTGTACACCGTCTGTAGTTCACCGGGAAAAATCAGGGTACGCAATCGCAGGGGAGAGGGTGTGTCTTGTTTCAAGTCGATGAGGAGATATCCATGCGCAGGTTGGGTCGCATCTTCAAAGGCTTCTCGTACAAAGGCCGTGTTCTTAGGGTACATCTGTTGAGCCAGGTGGGTAATTTGCGCCGCGTCTCTGGGGTTTTTGAATAACACCACATACTGAGCATTCAAACTAATGTTCCGGTGTTCTTTGTTCTTACTGAAAAGATTCTGTACGATGTAAATAATGCTCAATCGACGATGATGGCTGCCTTTGGTAAAGAGACGGGTGATTCGACTATCCGTTTCCGTCATGAGATCGTCTACCACCACCAAGGTGTCTGGGGGTAGTTCCTCAGGCAGTAAACCTTCCACTAAGGTGAGTCCTGGGACACGGGCCAGTGCCTCGTACGCGGGCTGCCAAGCGCCATAACACCACAGGATGCGAGCTAGAGGCGGTGAAATCAGGGCGGACCCATGTTGGATGAGACGTTGAACAAAATGTGATTTTCCCGACCCGGTCGGTCCAGCGATGAGGCACGTGAAGGGATGCTGCCATCGTGGGTCCATCGTTTCTTTTAGGGGATGATTTGACGTTTAGAATGTCGGGGCTGGCGGCGCAGGGGATAGTACTCGAAGGGGAACCGTTGTCGGGGTAAACGGTATGATTCACGGGGGTCCACTTCAAAACTGTTGAGCGGTGTCGTCGTAGTACTAGAGGATGGAGTGGAAGGCTGGCTTCTCAGGGATGATGATGATGATGATGATGGAGAAGGATGATGATGTGCAGTAGTCGCACGGATCGTGGTCGTGGGCTGGATATAGCGGGGTAACGTGATGGCTGGAGTAGACGTAGGTGTCTGCGTTGAGACGTGTCGGACCCTTGACGTCTTGGTTGGTAGTGGGGTCGTGGTCGTGGTGGATGATGCAGAACGCAGGGTGTTGAAACAGGATATCACGTACGATAAATCGTAGAACACACCGGTAAATAACGTACCCAGCACCACGACTAGACACACCACAGTACCGACTTATGCTTTTCGTGTTCTTAACAGTACGGGTAGACGTGTACTATCCATGGTACAGTCCTACACTGAAGGTGGGTGGTGATAGGCGTTAGCATTTATAGACGTTTCATGTCACGGCCGGATACCCAGGAATTAAAGGAACGAGGCCAGCCTTGCCATTTGACGAAATGATAGGGAATCCCACGTCGACGTTCCGTTTTCAAAATCTTTTCCACCGTGTAGTAGTCTTTCGGTGTTTTCACTATGGGTTGTAATTCTGCCTCATAAAACGTGCCTTGCAGTCTCTCGCCTTGTAGATCTTCCAGTTGATAGACGTGGGGTTGTCGAGGTTTATGGCGCACGATGACAAAGTGTTCGTCACTCCAGTTCGGTAAATAGCCTTTCTCAAATTGGCCTTTCACTTTACTGATCCGCACCGTATCTCCCCGTTTGTAACGGGGTGCCGTCAGGGGTGCACTGGAGGAGTACAGCGTAGCACGAACTTGATGTTCGTTCCCTTCTGTCACAGTCCGGGGCGCTCGTTGAATACTGCGATGATAGGCCCTATTGTAGCCTTGTACCAGTTGAGGAAGTACATCCAGGTAGCGTCGCGTGTTTTGAGCCGTAAAATATTTGTACATGCGTCCTTTGAAGGTGCGATTAAAGCGTTCCACTACCGATGCTTTCGTCTCATTGTACGTGTGAAAAAAAAATACCTTCTTTTTCTTAAGAAAGGCTTGAAAGGGTCGATTGAGAAATTCTGTGCCTTCATCTGTTTGTAAATAAAGAGGTTTGCGCCCCGTCTTGAAAATCTGCTGAAACGCGGCTATGAGATTCTCTCCTGTTTTGGTACGCACGGGTAGGACCCAGGCATATTTGGATAGAATATCGATACAGGTCAATATGTACCGGTATCCATCATTTTGAGGTGCAAATCGACTCATGTCCACTAAATCCGCCTGCCATTGCGCGTCGATGCCTCCCACAATGACTCGGTTACGACGAAAATGACGTCGGACAGCTCGATGTAAACTGTACGTATCTTGGGTTTTTAACCAGTCTCGAACTTCACTTCGACTGATGCCTTGGGCCGCTCGAGTCAATGCCCCCACACCACTATAGGCAGCTGCACTCGTTGGATTATAATACAAATCAGTTAATACTTGGTTAATCTCCTTGTTTCCCCGCCGCCGCCGCCGCATCACACACTTGGTTCGCCTCCGTCACAGGTGAGTCGATCTCTTCCCGGGGTGATACTGAGTTCGCCCCGTCCGTATCCTCTTCGTCCCAGGGTGATACTAACCATCTAGCCGCTCTGCATTTTCCACATATAGGCCTTTTTTTCCCGGCTGTAGTAGTCTCTGGTTTACAGAAACAAAATTCTGCTAGTCTTTCACCCGGTTCAGCGAACGCCTCTTCTGTAGCACGAACCCACGCTAATTGCTCAGGGGATCGATCGTCCGGTGACATTAACTGATCGACAATAGGCATTATTTTCTTCAAGGCTGCCCACACAGAGAGAGTTATGCTGATACTGCGTATATCTTTGTACCGGCCCAGACGTATGCGGTGGGAGGGTAGGGTATAGAGGTACATGGCATTATCCAGATGGATGAGCTCTGCGTCCAATTCTCCGCTCAACACCCGTTTAAACTTATTCCAGCCATCACGCTGTAATGTCACGGGATTCCATAACATTTCTGCGGGGGTCCAGTAAATAGCTAGATCGTCTTTCGCCAGTTTGACTTTATCTGCATACACGTATAAGCGCACACTAGGTGTAAGAGGCAAGATGGCTCGTAGTGGTAGCGACATGCTTGCTCTCTCAATGTCCAACGGTAAATGATACACACTCTGTCTCTGCCCCTGGTATTTATAGGGTCTATTCTGTGAGAGGCGGGTCGTGTGCAGAGAATACTTTATCGACCACAGGAACTATTTTTTGCAAAGCCGTCCACAGATCGGGATCTAGCGTAAATCCGCCTCGTTTGAGAGAGATCAATCGGGCAAAATAAGGACCGCGAAAAATGTATACATCGTGATCCAGGTAGATACTATTTCCATCCAAATGACCGAATAACACACGTTTCAAGGTCGTCCAGCCTTCGGAAGATAAAGAGATACGGGCGGGCTCTGGGACGCACCAGCAGCGGGAATCATCGGCAATGAGATCGATGCGATCAGGGTATATTATTAGGGTACAATCCGAGGTGAGTGTACGGGTTATGATGGTGGATTGGGTGTCCGGATAGAGTACATCGTCAACTTCGCTAATGATAGCTTTTAGCGCTGTCTATAATGCTGGCCAAAGTACAATTCCGTGACCGCCGCACTGCTCTAACCGGGGAAAAAATGAATTCTCTCTACACCGTCGCAGGTACACATCCACGCCGACAGGTAAAAAATCGACTTCGGGTTCTTTGGCTTGTAACACACGTGTCAATTCCGTCCACCCGTCAAGGCTTAAAATTAATTTCACTTCGATCGGATGTTCCTCGATAAGGTGTAATTCATGTTCATATACGCTAAGAAGCACCTTAGACGTCACTTGAAAGAACGCGAGCTCTTTGCCCCGCGATGCCATACTGAAGAATGACAAAAATATTAGCCCGACACACACATGTATATAGAGCGATTCAATTTTTCATTGTTAACCCTATCTGGCCTGGGCTTTGCAAGGTAGGGTTAAAATAAAAAAATACCCCGGAAAAAATATTTAACACTGCAATTAATTTTTTAAACGCTTCCCGAGTGCATCAATTAATAGTCTGGACTCATACGAAGATAAAAAATAAAAATTAGTGCATGGCTAGACGAGAATATCACGTCCTGAACATTATCAGAACAATATATAGGGCTGTGAGCGAGTGAAACCCGGAGAAAATAAAGGGATAACTCTTACGTGCCAAACGCGATAAGGGGGCGATACTCTGCAGTGACAAAAGGCATTTTGAACGACGGAAACATGAGGAGAGGAGTTTGTTTGAGCAAAATAATGAACAGGGACGCAACTCTGTTTTTGACCTCAATATTCAAGCGGGACCGCGTAAAATGTGCTTTTCGCACCGTAAACCAGGCACTGTTTTCTTCATTTTTCTACAGTTCTCACGATCGAAACGCGCTGAAATTTTCAGGGCACGCGTATCGAATGATAAGTGATCCCCATATTGGCGACCGCTAGAGAAATTATTCATACGAAACCACTAGAGCTGGCTTAACTGCTTTCTCGGCCGTCCGCGTTTTTTTTAGCGTTCGCTAGTATTATTAATACGAAACCACTAGAGCTGTGATTACACAGCGCGTGACTTTGGAAAAATTGCATCGCTTGTGTTTTCTCACCGTAAACCAAGGCTCTGTTTTCTTCATTTTTCTACAGTTCTTACGAACGAAACGGGCTGGAATTTTCAGGGCACGCGTATCGGGTAATCAGGGATAGACTGGCTCTATTTTTAATGCAGAAAATGAATTTATTTTTAATGGTCCGGGTTTTCTGTATTTTCGTACCGGCTCGAAAACCCAGTAAAAAATTAAAAATCATGACGTAGACAAGGACTAGACGGTTGAAATTTTTAATACGACTGCCTGATTTATCTGAGATGAATTAGAACTAAAAATTCTACGGGGGACTGGTATGTATTGTAAAATGATACGCGTTTATAATTCATAATGAAACACACGTGAATTTTTGATGGACTGCCACAATGGAATGCTGGCGCCGACGTCCGCGCGATGTGCATAAATACTCATCCCTCTGGAATAACTTTACCATACAACTTTGCAAGATGTCTCGCACAGTACGAAACCGAAGAAGAATGAACCGCTGGGTGGAAGGAGATGGTGATGATGAGGAGGACATACCATATTTGTCTCGTGCAAAACAAAGGCAGATCACACGGGACATCAAAATTTTTTGGAAGAGGGAATTACGAGGATGGGTACATATGCTGCGAGGAGGGATAGGAGCTAGACCGACCAGCACCGCCCAGAATGTGAGAGAACTGCTCAATGCAGCAAGAACAACAATAGACGAGGCGGGGTGGTTTCATTTACTCAGCCGAGTGATGAACCAAGCCAGACCCACCACCCCGCCTCCGGTACTAGCAGTCCAGCCGTTCCAGTCATCGCCACCGGCACCATTTCCCCTGCCAGAGCTGCCAGTCCCGGTCTTCCCAGATCCCCCGAGCACAACCATCATCGCACCAGCTAATTTCCTGGACGGGACTCCCATCTTGGAGGATACTTCAAGCGAAGAAGATGTGGAAATGATGCGTGAATATTATCGAGAACACCATCTTACCAGCCACACCTTATAGGAATGTAAGCTACTTCCTCGTCAATAAAAAGACGTTAAAATAATAAACTGTCCTTTTAAGGACACCAATACTTCCGAAAGAGGAAGCTTTTTTTAACTTGAGCACATCAATTAAAAGCACAGATGTCCCACATTTTCCCTTTTTTTAAAACTGCATTCACCCAAATAAACAACCCCTGGCCTATATCAAATGTCCTTGTCAGGACAAATCTCTGTCTATATATACACAGGATTTATTTTTTCTCTATCCCCCGATTAATTTAATATTACATAGTCCAAGGGTATAACGGACTTTTAAAAAATTGTTTTAAAACCCCGGTATAAGGGGAAAAATTTATTTTCATAAGCGTGGGGAATATCCCCCATTAATTTAATCTTACACAGTCCGAGGGTATAACGGACTTTATAAAATTTTTAAACCCCGGTATGAGGGGGGATTTATTTTCATAAGCGTGGGGAATTTATTTGAACGAACACAGGGCTGTGATTCTCGTGTTAATTTTTTTTGTGCATAGTTTAGAAGTTCCCTTTCGGAAAACATGGGTGGTTTTTAAAAAAACCGTTGGAATCTGTAGTAAATATAGCCATTTACTTCGTTGACAGGGCCAATGTTCTATTAGCGCAGACAGGACAGGTTAAATGTAGTAATTCACACTGTACGGGGTTGTTGTGGTACGGTACGCAGGTGGATATTCCGGCTCGACGGTGGATGCAAAATTCACAAAGTCCCTGATGTCCGCACGGACCGATCGCGTATTTTGCAAACGGGTTCGCACATTCAACGCAGTGGATATATAATGCGCTTTTTCGTTCGGTGTGGCGTCCCAATGTTGATGTTGTAATGGCCCAGACATAATTCACGGCGTCGTGGTAGATTTTTTTTTTGGGCGTTATTTTCTTGATCTTCTCCCCTGTTATTCGATTGGGTGTTGTAGCTTTTCTTTGTTTCCTCTGTTGTGGCCTAGTTGTGTTTTGTCTTGCATCGTCTACCCTCTTCAAATCTCGTTCTGTTTTTCTTGAGTCTTTTTTTTCTTGTGTAGTCTGTTGTACCGTGTCGTCGGCCTGTTTCAACAGCGTTGCTAGCAGGCTGTCTACCTCATCTATTTTTTCGGGTGGATTAACATCGGATGGGGCTGCAAGATCGTCTAAGTGACTCGTTGTTTCTACAGGATCTTGGTCTGTAGTAATAGTTGTAGGATTGTTCCGGGTTGGTGAAGGTGGAAATATTTCCTTCATTATTTCCGCTATCCAGGGTTCGTCGTCTACCAAATTAATCATACCGGGCAGGAGTTGATTCTCATCATTTGGGAACAAGTCTGCTGTATCAATACTCATGATTTCAGTCCAGGGTGGTGGCGGCTCCATGACTGGGTCCTCAAGTGTGAATAATTAAAAAATTCTGAGAGGTATTTATAGTGTAAAACACGCGGACGTCAGCGACAACACTCTAGCTGTAAGCTATATTTTTTTTACGACAAAATATCTGTGTTTGTTTTCCAATTTTAAACAGCTTGTCATTTTACAATAATTGTGAAATGCACCTGTATTTTTATTGCAAGTTGAACTGAGGCAATTGAGTGTATAGTATTAAAATTTTTTAACAGTCTAACGTTACACTAGGCGGTTATTTATTAATTTTTAGTTATTTTTAAACCTGTAAGGTTCGTGTAAGGTTGTATGAAAAACCCAGGTACATGGAAAATAAATTGATTTTCTTGGCTAAAAAAATTACGTGTAGACTATGGGTTAGTCTTATAATAGTGCCCTAAAAATTATAAGGATTTATCAAAAAATAATAGGTAATTTTTAATGCTTGGGCAATGGTGACACAGCTCTATACAGTGGGTGAATCTATCTTGCACTCACGCCGTCCGATTTTACACTCACTCACACCGACCCCATTTTGAAACGCACCTGCTACCAACAGGTGTCATTTTTGGCAAAAACCCAAAGACCTCATTTGCATATTTTCAGGGGATAACAGGCCGCCATTTTGAATCACACCACCTACAACACACACAAACAAGCCGCCATCTTGAAAATATGCAAATGAAGGCTGGGGATCAGGAAAGTGAAATGCTGGGGATCGGAAAAGTGAAATTGACCACCTCCATCTTGAAACCGACCACCCCTAACATACACAAACAAGCCGCCATTTTGAAACACACTACCCTTAACATACACAAACAAGCCACCATTTTGAAACACACACACACACAGCCGACTATAAATAACGTGTATGTTCACATTTATTAACAACTACACATCATGAGTTTTTTTCTACGCATCATGAGTTTACGACGAGCCTTGCTCACCCATCATCCTAGAGATCCAAGGAATAGGGGTACAGAAGAACATAGAGAGATAATTACCCGAGAAGAACAAGACAACAACAACAGAATGGAGGACATACAAGAAGATAACGAGGCCGACGCCCGTGATGGAGAACAAGACAGCGGATGGTTAACTACTAGACCTGCAACAACGACAACAACCACCTCGACTGCAGACACTGAAAGTATAACCACTTCGGCTGAAACAAGAGTACGATGCCGACACACAGATGAGATATCACGCCTCAACGAACAAATTATCGACATGAGGGGAGCGATGTTGGAAATGGAGACGACAATAACGGTACTGGAAGAGGAGATGTCACGCCTCAACGAACAAATTATCGACATGATGGAAGCGAAGTTGGAAATGGAGACGACAATGACGGTACTGGAAGAGGAGATTGCCAGACAAAAGAAACTACGACATAGTGAAGAAAAAATAAAACAATGTAGTATCTGCACGAATGAAGAAAGCTTATACGCGGTTCTACTTCTACCCTGTGGACAACTGTGTATGTGCAAGGATTGCTGGATCCAACTGACGTGTGAAGGAGCCCTATGCCGATGCATTGACGCCGGAGAGGTGCTGTGAAGCAAATATACCGTGCCTCTCGTGTGACACTATCCAAAGGCCCTTTTCAGGCCCAACCCATCTTTCCGAAAGAGAAACTTCTTTCATAAGCACACCCAACTAACATCAGCTCCAATCATGCTTTTTTCCCCAAAAAAAATTTTTTTCAAAATTTTTTTTTTTTTTTTTCAAAACAAAACAAAAAAATGTGAAGTAAAACCCGTCCTTCGGATGGAAAAGTTGTTTTGAACTGTAAACAAAAATTTTATTTTGAGGTAGAGGGTCGAGTGAGGTATCATATTGAAGCTGACGTGAAATGCTTCACATTGATACCTCACTCGTCCCCATTGGACCACTAGGGGCGCCCCTAACGCCAAAAAGGCTATTTTGAAGAACGATAGCAAAACCTGGTGTACGAGGATTATTTTTATTTTGGAGGTAGTGGGTCGAGTGAGGTATTAAATTGAAGCTGACGTGAAATGCTTCAGATTGATACCTCACTCGACCCCATTGGACCACTAGGGGCGCCTCTAACCCCAAAAAGAGTATTTTGAAGATTGAAGATTGAGATCAAAAAGATCAAAAGATCAAAAATATCCTTTTTGAGGTTAGAGACGTCCCTAATGCACCAATCGGATCGAGTGAGGTATTAAATTGAAGGTGACGTGAAGGAGCATCTGATAGACTGGGTGTGGGCTTGAATTAGGGTAATTCTGCGCATGCGCGAAGATAATATGAAAAATATCAAAACATCAAAATAGCCTTTTTGAGGTTAGAGGCGTCCCTAATGGTCCAATGGGGTCGAGTGAGGTATCAAATTGAAGGTGACGTGAAGGCGCATCTGATAGACTGGGCGTGGGTTGAACTATCAGCATTCTGCGCATGCGTAATCTTCAAAATATCCTTTTTTGGGTTAGAGGCGCCCCTAGTGGTCCAATGGGGTCGAGTGAGGTATCATTGTGAAGCATTTCACGTCAGCTTCAATTTGATACCTCACTCGACCCACTACCTCCAAAACAAAAATAATCCTCGTACATCAGGTTTTGCTATCGATCTGCAAAATAACCTTTTTGGCGTTAGGGGCGCCCCTAGTGGCTCGATGGAGCCGAGTGAGGTATCAATGTGAAGGTGAGATGAAGGGCCATCTGATGGACTGGTGTGGGTTGAACTATCAGCATTCTGCGCATGCGAAAGAATGGAAATAGACGTTTTTGGAGCTATTTGACTATTAAAAAAGGAAAAAAGAACACATTTTTTTAATTTTCTACTATTTTTTTATTAACACACAATGAACGTATTCACAACTGAATTTAATACCAATTATATGTAAGTATTGAATTTTAAATACAATTAACAGTGAAAAAAAAAAACCTCTGAATTTTTGTAATACAATGTCTCCAGATCAATACATGTTTTCCTTGTTCTCAATAGTTCTTCAACAAGACTTGTTTGAATTCATCATCATCTTTCTGTCCTTGGTGGGTATAGATGTACGTCACAACCTCTTCACGTGGAATTTTGGAAGGACAAGCCGCTACCACTGCCAGGGTAATTTCCATCTCGGTCACAGCCTGTAGTGCTTCAGTGAGGTCCGCGTATGAGGCCACCAGAGTGTTCAGGTGAGGTATGATGAGCTGCAGGACTGTCTCGATGTACTTCTCAGCTATATAGGTCGACACCTGGTAGGTCAGAGTTTGCCTAATTGTACTGGCAAGACTCTGCAACTCCCGCCACGCCGTTAATTTCAATGTGACACCTTGAGGACAAGCCACCAGCTCTTGCGTATCTAAGCGTTTTCGCCATTTTTTCGAATATGTACGAGGAGCTGGTCATTGAAATAAGCACAACTCACATAGATGTCGTCAGCCACATGTAATTTCGCTTCGTCATTTCCCTGGTCACGAATAATCGCATCGATGGCGTAATCAAGGGCCTCCAGTTTTTGCCAGGTGTCCAAATTCAGGGTAATATGCTTACCAGGTCTGTCATTAAAACCCGCTGAATTAAAATGCACTTCTTCGTCTTTGACACTCACCGTCAAATAAGGTGAAAGCTCCCAAATGTCCTTGTGGGCTGTCTGGTGAGCCGCTTCGATCAGATTGTTGATCTCCTGGACAGACAGAGGAAGTTCTTGTTTCACAGGCACTTGCTGGGGTACTACGACTGGCACCTCAATCACTGGTATTACTAACGGTGTTAGACGGGGACGTTTGGGGCGTCCAACACGTTTAGCAGATGTAGTACTCTCTGGGGTAGTGTGCGTACGTTTGCTGGCTGTACGGGTAGTGTCCATCACTAAGATCTCTTCATCTTGTATAACCTCGTCGTCGGCTTCAAGTAAATGTGCTAGTTCGGCATTTCCCGTGATATTCAACGCCTCCACGAAGGCTAGAAATCCATAGTAGGTAAATTGCCGTACCTCATGGATGAGGGCTGTGTTTTGGGCTGAAGGGTTTTTCTCCGCCATGATTTCTTCGACACTCTGTTCCAGGAGTATGTTTTCCTCCGCCATAAGGAAATCACATAATTCATCCACATGCTTCATCTCATCCATGAAACGAAGACGGTACTTGTCAAGCCTCGATAAAAATAATGATGATGACATGACTATGCAGGCTGGTGAAAAACTATTACGGAGTAATAGTCTAGTGAATTGCCACTGGTAAAATCGAAAAAAGTAAATGGATGGCTGTGCTGGCTGCGTGGCTGGCTGGCTGGCTGGCTGGGAGACAGGTCAGGTAAGTCAGATTGAATACACCCTGGCCCTAAAAATGAACTCCTTTTATAGCCCATTGACCTCATTTGCATATTTTCAGCGGACAACAGACCGCCATCTTGAAAACGACCACCCTTAACCTACAAAAACAAGCCACCATCTTGAAAACGACCACCCCTAACACACACAAACAGGCCGCCATCTTGAAAACGACAGTGGCAAAGACCTCATTTGCATATTTTCAGCGGACAACAGGCCGCCATCTTGAACACGACCACCCCTAACACACAAAAACAAGCCGCCATCTTGAAAACGACCACCCCTAACCTACAAAAACAAGCCGCCATCTTGAAACCGACCACCCCCACCCTACAAAAACAAGCCGCCATCTTGAACATATGCAAATGAGGGCTGGGGAAAACCCATAACACACACAAACAAGCCGCCATCTTGAATACGACCACCCCTACCCTACAAAAACAAGCCGCCATCTTGAATACGACCACCCCTAACATACAAAAACAAGCCGCCATCTTGAATCCGACCACCCCTAACCTACAAAAACAAGCCGCCATCTTGAATCCGACCACCCCCACCATACAAAAACAAGCCGCCATCTTGAATATACCCAATGAACCCAATGACCTCATTTGCATAAAACTCATTTGCATAGACTCACGCATGCGCACACACACACTCACGCCCCCAAAATAAATTCTGCGCATGCGCAGTGAGGAGCTGTTGCTACTTAATCCACTCTACCTACTACTGAGGGTGTTACATTTCACGCTTCGCTAAGTCGAGTTACAATGTTGAGTAGTCCTATTTACTCAGCAATTTACACTTAAACTTGGTTTCACAGTTGGTTAACCACTTTACCTCACAAAACTCAACATAGTTCACAGATCCAGTCTATTATGATGTTTCACACTTTGCCCGGATCTTGTAGTACTAAAGGTTGTGGGTGCCGTCTGTATCTCCCCTCTGGGATGTGCTGGAGAGGAGGGGGAACTCTGGTTTCCCTGGATGAGGCCAAATCTACATCCGCAAAACACGGCTCGAGGTTAGGCGTAATTTCAGGGAAAGGCTCTGCAGTTCTTAGTAGATGACGTCTGTTCGTCCGTAGAACGCTGCCTGTTGCTGACTGGACTTTTTAAGACCTAGGACAGGCATGATGTTCAGTTACTATCGCAGGGTTCTACACACCATTTTGCCTAATAGGCCTACGAACACCATCGTTTTATCGTCTGTGTATAAAAATATATCGACAAAAAACCTGAGACGCCCATTCACTCCTAAACGACAGATCAATGAGGGTAGGTCAATAGCTCGGCAGTTACCTCGAAGTCCGCACTGTCCTGAACAGTGTTGTGAATGATTAATTTATCCAATTGTATGGTCAAATATATAACCGTGCATATCTAGTGATGCTTATACAGAATTGTGAGTGAATATCCAAGTGTTTGGTCAAATATACACTAGATGTTCAGCCTTACTACATTTTGGATTTTGAGGCATTCTCCCATATTTAACATACGATTTTGGTACTTGAGCTATTGCCAGAAATCGGCATTGAGAATAGACCTTTCCTGTGGCTAATTTCAATCAGACTACGTGTGGCAAAATATATATGTAAAAGATTAAAATGTTTACCGTGTTACTTCATTCTCAGGTTGTATACTAGGTGTACATTTTCAACTGCTCACTGAAATGCCATATCTTAATTTCTCTGATTCATTCGAAAAAATATCTATGTGATTATTTTTATATAGACTGTTATTTAGGGGGCTTATTAATCACTTTTTTCTACGGGTGGAAGGTAAAGAATCCCCTAATCTGAAGAATTCTTTGAATTTATCCATGGCCATGCGCACTGAAGAACAGTGCACATAGAATCCCGACAGAACTAATACAACGAGCTGTATAATCGAGGCATGTCTCATCACCGTCTGCGACTTATAGACTATATTCATCGCATTTTTGTTTTGCGATTCACAAACGCGACACGCTGCGCAAATGTCCGTTGCACGTCGCGAATCCTAAGTTAATCTATTGGCAGACGGCGACGAGAACGTGACCCGAACGTTCGTTGCACTTTATGTTTGAAAATTTCCTTCAAATGCGCCCCACCAATGTTACCATTCGCCTCGCACGTCGCGGTATGTAAGTCACCGCTTATGTCTCCTGACTATTATTTCCAGAGCAGAACATCCATTTTGTCACATTTTTGAAAATACTCTGAACAATAGTTCTCACTATCAAGCGTACACAGCATGTAGGTATATTCTAGGCATTCTATCGTAGGTGATAGCAGGAACATAATACATCAGTGGTAAATAAAGCCAAAATTTTGTCGTATTGAGGGTGAAGCTAATTACGTCTCGTGGCGTGACATCACGTGACATTGCGATGTCGTCACGGATGACGTCAGGTGACATCACTTACGGGTCTGGGGTCACTTCCGGGCAAAAGGTCATTTCGGAACTAAGTGAAGAATACGCGGCTTTTCGGCACGCAACATTTCGGCACCTTTCTATTACAGGCAAAATTATACTAAAAATTACGATTTTCACATCTTCTTCAAAATATGATTAACATATAAACAGACCATTCTAAAGGTTACCAAGTTGTAAATTCTTCAACTTTTTTTACATATGCAGTTGGTTTAGAAAGGCATGGTGTCATAAAGCAAAACCACAAGTATTGAGGTACATAATGTGATCTGTTTATATGTTAAATATATGTTACAGGAAGAATGTGAACATTTCTATTTTTAGCCTAATTTGGCCTGGAAAGAGAGTGCCGAAATGTCACGTGCCGAAATATCGTACTTTTCACTTGGAGCCGGAATGTCGCGCGCCGAGATATCGCGTGACCGAATGTCGCTTACCATAGTGTCGATTGAGTTTGGGCCGTGAGTAGTATACAAGGCGTAAATTGATAGAATAGCGCCTCACTGCGCATGCGTGTGACGTCATAAGTGTAAAAAATGGGGCGGTATTGGGGCGGTATTGGATGTGTGCGCATGCGTGATGTGTGGGAGGTGGGTTGTACCCACCTCCCACATTTGTACCCACCTCCCACATTTGTGGGAGGTGGGTTGTACCCACCTCCCACATTTGTACCCACCTCCCACATTTGTGGGAGGTGGGTTGTACCCACCTCCCACATTTGTACCCACCTCCCACATTTGTGGGAGGTGGGTTGTACCCACCTCCCACATTTGTACCCACCTCCCACATTTGTGGGAGGTGGGTTGTATAGAAAAAAAAAAAGTTCCGGCAAAAAAAAAAAAAAAATGTATTCATCCGCGGTGATGCGGTTTGGCCGTGGTTTTGGCGGTAATTCGGTCTCGGGAAAAAGCTTCCGCGGAGAAAAAGTAGTCCCTAGATAAAATGGTCCGATGGGGTCGAGTGAGGTATCAAAGTGAAGCTTAGGTGAGGGGGCATCTAATGGGCTGGGTGTGGGATTGAAATATCGGCATTGTGCGCATGCGCGGTGACCGAAGGGTATGAAAATAGCCTTTTTGGAGCTAGGGGAGCCCCTAAGGGTCCGATGGGGTCGAGTGAGGTATCAAATTGAAGGTTAGATGAAGGGGCATCTGATGGGCTGGGCGCGGGGTTGAACTATCGGCCTTCTGCGCATGCGCGGTGGCCGAAGGGTATGAAAATAGCCTTTTTGGAGCTAGGGGAGCCCCTAGTGGACCGATGGGGTCGAGTGAGGTATCAAAGTGAAGCATATGTGAAGGGGCATCTAATGGGCTGGGTGAGGGGTTGACATATCGGCCTTCTGCGCATGCGCGGTGGCCGAAGGGTATGAAAATAGCCTTTTTGGAACTAGGGGAGCCCCTAGTGGACCGATGGGGTCGAGTGAGGTATCAAAGTGAAGCATTCATGAAGGGGCATCTAATGAACTGGGTGTGGGGTTGACATATCGGCCTTCTGCGCATGCGCGGTGGCCGAAGGGTATGAAAATAGCCTTTTTGGAGCTAGGGGAGCCCCGAGTGAGGTATCAATGTGAAGCATTCATGAAGGGGCATCTAATGGACTGGGTGTGGGGTTGAAATAGCGGCATTCTGCGCATGCGCGGTGGCCCAAGGGTATGCAAATAGCCGTGTTGGAGCTAGGGGAGCTACTAATGGTCCATGGGGTCGAGTGAGGTATCAAAGTGAAGCCTAGGTGAAGAGGCATTCAGGCAATGGGGTGGGTGCATGTAAAATTTTTCCTGAAAAAAAAAAAAAAACGGAAAACGGACTTTATCGAAAAACCTGGGAAAATGCCTATATGGGGTATGAGGGGTATATAGGTCGACGGGCTTAACGGGGCTTGTCTATCAATAGAGTTATCTCCCCCTAGTTCCAGGGTGGGTGTATGTAAAAATTTTCCTGAAAAAATACGGAATACGTACTTTATCCTAAATTACGGGAAAATGCCTATATGGGGTATGGGAGGTATAGCACCATCCTGGGAAACGTACTTCTATTGTTAAATTTTAAATATAACACTAATGAATGACCTGAGTTTAACTTGTAATAAAATTTACAGGTGTCCTGACATTGATTGTAAAATGAAAAGCTGTTTATAATTGTTAAACAAACACACATATATTTTTTCTTCAGCAGCGTAGCACACGATACAACCAGTGTATTTTCGCTGCGCATGCGCGCGTGTCTTACACTATAAATACCACATTTTTAATTATTCACAATTAATCTGAGTGCTCAGTCATGGATTTACCCTTGGCTCAACTCATGGATATTGACAACACATCAGATTTGTTCACAAATCATGATAATGAAGATTCTTGGAATTTATAAAAGGTATATTATATTACAATCAGCATTAGTCCCCCGTAGAATTTTTAGTTCTAATTCAGCTCATATAAATCAAGTACTCGTATTAAAAATTTCAGCCGTATAGTCCTTTGTTTACATCATAATTTTTAATTTTTAGTGGGTTTTCCAGCCGTCGCGAAAATACAGAAAACCCGATCCATTAAACAATAATTAATTTTTTTCGTTAAAATAGAGCAAGTCGATCCCATATTATTCGATACGAATCCCCTGAAAATTGCAGTTCGTTCCGTTCATGAGAACTATAGAAAAATTAAAGAAACACAGCCTTTAGTGACGATGAAAAAACACAAGCCAACTCGTTTTTCCAAAGTCACGCGCTGAATTATAACCAGAAGAACCAGCTCTACTCGATCCGTATTATTAATACTGGCCAACGCTACAAAAGCGCGGACCGTAGTCTAGAGCTAATCTATGAGTTTCGTATCAAATCATTTCGTTGAAAACACCGTTTGTCATTGCAGAGTAGTGCCCCCTTATTCCATTAGGGCACCAAGAGTTATCCTTTTATTTACATCTGATTTGACTATTTTTACAGCGGCGGTAGGCCTTGTTGGGTCATCATAACCGAGGCTAATCCTTATAATATTTTATTTTTATTCTCGTAGGAGTGCAGACTATTAATTGATGTACTCGGGGCAGCGTGTAAAAAATTAATTGCAGTATTTAATTAAATTTCCCAGGGTATTTTTTTCTGAAAAAAAACAAAAAAATCTCTCTGTATTATAGGATGACTTAAAAAAAAAAAATTTATTTAAATTATACTGAATTTAAATTCTACTGTCCAGACACTGGGGCCTGTGGTCTTATGCTATAATTGACTCGATCTAAAATTTTGCCTTCAATTTTAACCAGATCAAGGGATTTGCCCTACACTAATGGTTCGTCCGTGTTCAATAGTCTGCGCATGCGCAGTCTGGCCGTAGTAGCGAAAGGGGACATTTTGGGTGCTATGTAGGGGTGTGTTTGGGTTAGAGATGAGCTAATCACGGTTCGAATGGGTCGTGTGAGGTGTCAAAGTGAAGCTTGTGTGGGGTAGAGTCAGAATGGTGTGTTTTTGAATGCAAGTCGCGTCAATCTGCGCATGCGCAGTTGGTTGTATTAAGTAAAGTGGCCATTTTCGGGCAGTACATGAAGGTATTTGAGATCGAGATGGGCTATTCACGGTTCGAATGCGTCCTGGAAGGTGTCATCTTGTAGTTCTCGGGATGTACATTCCGATTTGAGGGATGTTCGCGTCATCGGTGACGTCATCGGTACGAGTAGTAGCGAAAGTGGACATTTTCGGGTAGTACATGAAGGTATTTGGGGTCGAGATGGGCTATTCACGGTTCGAATGCGTCCTGGAAGGTGTCATCTTGTAGTTCTCGGCGTGTACATTCCGATTTGAGGGATGTCCGCGTCATCTGTGACGTCATTGATGACGTCATCGGTACGAGTAGTAGCGAAAGTGGACATTTTGTGGGTGCGTGGGGGTGAGTTTGGTGTAGATAGGGACTATCCTTAGTCCGAATGCGTCGTGTGAGGTGTCATTTTGTAGCTCTCGAGGTGTACATTCCGAGTTGAGGCATGTCCGAAGCATCTGTGACGTCATTGTTGACGTCATCAGTAGGAGTAGTAGCGAAAGTGGACATTTTGAGGCAGTGAAGGAAGGTATTCGGAGTAGAGAGGAACCATTCTTGGTCCGAATGCGTCCTGAGAGGTGTCATGTTGTAGCTCTCGGGGTGTACATTCCGCGTTGAGGGATATCCACAGCATCTGTGACGTCATTGGTGACGTCATCAGTACGAGTAGTAGCGAAAGTGAGCATTTTGGGGCAGTGAAGGATGGTATTTGGTGTAGAGATGGACCATCCGCGGTGCGAATGCGTCGTGTGAGATGTCATCTTGTAGCAACGCCCACCAACGCCATTCTTAATGCATCAACGTCCAGGTGAAATAGCTCAGAAGCTCTGATATTCCATGGAATTGTCACTAATTCTTCGAAATGCAGTGACGCCAGTCGACGCCCGTCGTTACACCTTAACACTCTAACATAACACCATGATATAGACCGGACAGAGAACAACAACAGCAACAACAACAATGATCACACATAAGAGAACAACAACAACAAGAAGTTTTTTTTCATATAGTTTATTCTCCCCAATGTTACATCATACCCACGTTGGGGAGCCGCGTTGGGTATATTTACAATTCAAGAATATTCTTGTCCAATCAGAGGCCACCATTTGCATCTGTCATATTCGTTCCTGTCCGTTAGATGTATTCTCGGCTACTCTTGTCCAATCAGAAGTCGCCATTTCAGAAAGTTCCATCTTCGGCCATGTTCGCTCTGAACCGTTTGTTCTAATCGTCATCGGACAGGCCAGGATACCGTTGAGGAAACATATCCTCAGATAGTTGTTTGCGCATTCTGAGTATCTATCAGTGCATGGGTGAATACTTTCATCCGATGGGGGTGGTGGGTCAGTTTAACCACGAAGAACGTAACATTGGTGACCCTCTCCACTATCCACTTGGTGTTGGTACGCTGTTCATAGCCCCATTCTAAGGGATCCACAGTGTCCAGTTGGGTCAGCATCGTCTCTAGCGACGCCCGATTGGTGATTGTGAAAGGATGGTCGTACACTGGGTTGATGGCACTGGAATAGAAATAGCACAATTCACGCGTCATCTTATGGCATAAGATGTACCCAAATGCTACATTTAATGTGAAGGATGTAGGTTGGTCATTGAAGATGGCTTCCACGTAGCTGCGTAGACGGGCGAGGTCGATCAGTCGGAAATTGTACAAGTCCAATATAGGGCGATGACGGTGGAAGCAGTGTCGGATCATGGACCAATGGCGTCGATACATCTCACTCACTGGATGATCTTCGGGTAAGAGATCGCTGGGAACATCCACCGCATCTTCCAGAAAATGTTCGTTGTTGTCAGGTGTATTACTGGAAACAGTGATGCTAGGGACCGGCTGGATATCTAGGCTCTTCTGAGCTGTGGGTATAGGCGGGCTCTCCGTGATCGCATCATCAGTGGCATTCTCCTCCCCGGGTTCATCTTCAGTGGATCTGTCCCTCCTGGGTACCTCTTTAGTGGAAAGTTGTCCCTCATGCCGTGGTGATGCACCATGAATCAAACGCTCATGCCGTTTTAACTGACTGGGTCATTTGAAGAGTTGACCACATTCTTCGCATCGACGCTTGGATGGCCCATGAATTGAACGTTCATGGCGCTGTAAATGATCTGGGCGATGAAACGACAGTGTAGGCCTACATATCGTACAGCTATACCGGGCGGTTCCATCGTGCTTGGTAGCCTCATGGCGGCGCAAGTCGTGCCTGCGAGTGAATGATTTCGAGCACGTAGTACAAGTGAACATCTTGGTGGTTGACAGAGTGTCTGATGAAACGGCCAGGCCGTTTCCTTTTTATAGCAAGCTATCTGTTGATCTATTTTTAGCACAATCAGTTCTAAACTAGGGGAAAACCCCTATCACCTCTAGCCAAAAGGGCTAATATCGGTCCCCGGGCTTATTGGGATCTGCCTATCAAGTCAATGGGGTGATGTGAACAACAACAAGTTCAGCAAGGTTCATACAGTTTATTATCCCCAATGTTACATCATACCCAGGCCGGGGGAGCTGCCTTGGGTATGTTTAGTATGTTCACAGCAAAACAAATTGAAATATCAAACACCATGTTTTATTATTTAACGCACCGTCACATTATGTACAAGTGTTTACTGAGCTCAAGTCAACGATCAGCATGTAGACATAGAGACTATGTGCGGCATCTTATGGTATTCATCAGGGCGCGGGTGACGCATTCAACCGATGGCGGTGGTCGGTCAGCTTGGTAAGGAAGAACGTGGCATTGGTGACCTTCTCTACGACCCATTGTATGTTGGGGCGTTGACGATGTGCCCATCTCAAGGGTTCCACGGTGTCCAGTATCTCCAGCATCGTCTCTAGTGACCCCCGGTTAATGATGGTGAGCGGTTGGTCAAACACATGGCTGTTATTACTGGCATAATAATACCGTAACTGGTCCGTCTTTTTGTGACGTAAGATGTACCCGAAAGCGACATTCAATTTGAAGGCCGTAGTTTGATCTTTGAAGATGGCTTCCACGTAGCTGCGTAGACGGGTGCGGTCGGTCAGTGGGAAATTGTAGATATCTGGAATGGGGCGATCACGGTGGAAAATGTGCCGTATCATGGGCCATTGGCGCCGATCGATGTCATTCACTGGATGGGCGTCCTGTAACAGATCGCTGGGAATATCCACTGCATCTTCCAGAAAATGTCCGATGTCGTCAGGCGTATGACTGGCAACAGCAATGCTAGGGACTGGCTGGATATCTAGGCTCTTCTGAACTGTGGGTATAGGCGGGCTCTCCGTGATCGCATCACCAGTGGCGTTCGTGTCCCCGGGCTTATCTTCACTGGGTCTCACCTTCCGCGGCTCCTCTTCAGTAGGAAGTTGTCGCCCAAACCGTAGAGACGGACCATGAATCAACCGCTGATGCCGTCTTAACTGACTGGGTCGTTTGAAGAGTTGACCACATTCATTACATTGTTCCTTCGCGCCCTCGTGGAGTGAGCGTTCGTGTCGCAGTAAATGATCCTCCCGATTAAATGACTGTGCGCAGGTTATACAAGTATATAGTGTACCGTTGTGGATGGAGGAATCGTGGCGTCGCAAATCTTCTGGGCGAGTAAACTGCTTCTGGCAAGTTGTGCAAGTGAACATCTTGGTGGTTGACAGAGTGTCTGATGAAACGGCCAGGCCGCTTCCCTTTTATAGCACGCTAGCTGGTAATCTATTTTTAGCACACTCTACCCCAAGTCGAGGATCGAGACTGGTGTACTGGTGTACGACTGAGCCGCATTGCGCGCGCGCGCATGAAGACCCTCATACATACCTCAATGCAGGCGCAGACGCGAAGTGCCCGGATGTAAAAATGACGTCACTTCCGGTTTGGGTGAATGGAGCGTGACGTTTGGACATGTCCAGACTTGTCTGACCGCCATTGTTGGAAAATGGCGGATAATGGCGGAAGGTGGCCGCCATTGTGGGGAAATGGCGGCTAATGGCGGCTAATGGCGGCTAATGCCGGAAGGTGACCGCCATTGTGGAAAAACCCCACAGACAGGTCAGAACATGCATTTCTATGATGTTCACGCATAATAAAAGAATTGATCTGTAATCTGTCTTGTTGTTGTTGCTCTCTATTTTGCACTAACCCATCAGAATAGTACGTATCACGGACTACACCCGACGTCTAGGCGCGCATGTGTAACATGGTCTATAAAACACGTCTCTCGGGATCACACACCTTCATTTCTACGGTTGCAGAGCCATGACGGAGATCCAGCCCTGTGCGACTCGCATTTTACAGCATGCCACCGCGGTGAATTCATT